>SSHR01000625.1:0-64194 GCA_006518225.1 Fusarium neocosmosporiellum | reverse complement strand
TCCAGCTTTTGTAGGTAAGTACTCAAAACAAATGGTCCACAGCAACACGCTGGGACCGTGCAAAGTGGTATCATATGGAGGTGTAGAAGGCCGTTTCCCGTCTAATTCGTGATCCCTCCTCCTCCTCCTCCTCCTCCTCCTCCTCCTCCTCTCCTTCAGTTTTAGGCACCAGCTGCTCAGTGCTGTCGGTTCTGATCCTGGTTCTGGTTCTGGTTCGACTCGCTCCGCTCCAGCTCTTCGATGCGGCGCTGGATCGCCGCCTTCTGGACCTGCAACGCCCTGAGCTCCTCATCCCTCGTTGTCAAATCATCGCTCATGCGACTGTCATTGTCCGTCACGCTGGTCGAATCTGTCGCAGCCTCGTATGCAGGGGGTGGCTCTCCATGGCGGCTCCTGTCTCTCCTGTGGTGTCCGTTGGCCGCAGCATAGAAATCGTCTCCTAATCCCCCAGTGCCATGTCTGGCACGCATAACGTCGAGCTCGTGTGCCCGCTTCTTCTCTGATCGTACTCGGTCTCTGCGGACAAGGAAATAGGCGATCGCTCCAATAACAAATAGCACAAACACCGCGACACCAACTCCAATACCAATGCGTGCAGCCAGAGACAAGGTCTTGGATGGCCGATGAGGGCCAATGTCATCCTCGTCTTTAAGTCCCAATGCATCTTTGTCTCCGTCTTTGAAAAGGGCTCGAATTGTGTAGACAGCAATGGTTGCGCTGTATAGCGTGGTTGTTGAATCGGATAGAACGTCGTATGAACGTGCAGTGTGGTTGTATGTGATGGGAACCGCCACTACCGTGGGCACTAATCGCTTGCACAAGTTGCCATCCAAGGAATATTCCCTACAATGATCAGCTCGATCCATTCCACGTCTACTGGAGGACCTACGATGAACAGCAAACAGCTGTGGTGGTTGCATCCTCATGGGCCTCATCGGTATCTACGCGAAGCTCTGCCGTCGTCCACCCGTGAGGACATGTAGCTGGACTGAAAACACCAGTGCGACCATCCGTGAACATGCCGTCAGGGTAACAGGATAGTGACTTGGCCCCAGGGATAGGTTCCAGGTCGAGCCACGCAACAGGACCCGTGGCGCCAGGCTCTGGCACCCTCTCCGCGTCATAGGTCCATGTACAGCTGACTGGCGCGGTCCAGGGAGTAGTCATTGGAGGAAATGTCTGGTCATCATCGAGGTCATCGTCGGTTGGCGAGGGTGCCAGCACTGGAGATGTCGGGGTCGGGGTCGGCTTGGAAAGAGATACGGTTGACGAGGGAGCGGCTGGTGATGACGAAGACGGGTTACTCGAATCGGCGTCGGAGAGAGTCGACGACTCTGCATCCTCGAGGGACGACATGATATCAAGCTGCCACGATAGATCCCCAAGGCTTACAAGGATCTGGGCCGCCAGGCCGATTCAACTACAAGCTGCACAGGCCGTGCTTTGCTTGCAGTTTACTCGGCGGTTCAGCAACAATCGCCAATCTCGTCCATCCGGGGCCTGCTGTGGGTTGCTGTGCTGGATGCTGCAGCGCGTGGAGCTGGCTCGTGGTGTTGGGAAGGCGACGGGCAGCGCAGAGTCGCGGCGGAGGGGCTCACGAGGCTTCACGTCAGGGCGAATGCGCAGGCAATGACAAGGTCGAGGACGGCGTCTCTGGCGAGTTGGAAGGCCATCCGGGCGGAGGACAGCAGGAGAATATGAAATAGGCGGATGGGATGGGGATGGGCGACGAGACAAGGAAGCAGGGACAAGAAGGACAAGACACGACAAGAGAAGCTAAGGAACGAAAAGAGCCGGACAAGAAGAGAACTGGTCCGTAGCGTTGGTGTTCCCCCTTCTGAGGCCTTTGAAGTCTTGGCGAAATCTTATCACGGGTGGATGCCGAGAAACGCCAAGCCAGCATTGCACCGATACATTGTCCACGTTGACCGCTGCGAGTCTGGGCATTTGCCGCTTGCCTGTCGTCTTGGTCGCAGCTCCGTCGGTGCATCGAGGTTTTGCTCCTCCGTCACGGATCCCCGGCTGCGGTGCAGGTAGCTACGGCTCTGTAGTGAGGGCGGCCGTCTACTCACCATCGCTAATGCACCCCGTCAACTAACAGACGGAGATGGTCGACGCGATGCGATGCGATGCGTGAAAGCGCCGAGCTCTGCTCATTTTGGGGCGCCCATGACCAATCTGCCCAGGCGGGCGCTGGCCAATGCTCGTAGCGGCCGGCCAGCAAAAGCCGAGCCTTTTGGCCCCAGTGCCATGGTCTTGGCTGATGAGTCGCGGGTTTCTGGGCGACTCGGGGCCTCTGACGAGGGGGAAATGAAGCCGGCTTCGCTGTGCCGAATATGCGGTCTTGGAAGTCTTGGGAGTCTTGGAAATCATGCCCACCGAGAGCCACAGCAGAGCGACCTCGCATGCGACGACGGCATTGCAGCGAAACCGGGGACTCGGCGGCGACCCATCACTTTGTCTTTCGTCATCCTGGTGATTCAAAATGGGTTCATCACCCCATCTCCGGGAACAGGCAGTTGTAGGATCTCAAGAAGCGCAACTCGACACAGGCAGAGAGAGCTCAGCGCCGAGCAAACCACAACACGGGCGATGTTGCACCGCCAATGTAGGACGAGGACACAAAAGAGAAGCGAGAGTGGACAGTAGCAAGAAGATGACGGGAGGGGATGCGAGCCGGTTTGTCTTGGCTGGGCTTGCTCGCTTCTTTATTCCAACCAACGACGCAGAGCAAGAGAGAGGAAAAGGGCAAAAGAAGCGGGCAAGGGGAACAAAGTTGCTCGGTAGCCCGGTTGGCTGATGTCTTGCGGTGGATGGGCAAACTGTCTGAGTTGACGGCAGGCCGATAAGGTTATGGTGGTACCAGGGTACTTGGCGCGAATAGGGTCATTCAGGTCGAAAATGCGGTGCAGGTCTTGGTACGCATTCCACCCGCAAACTTGCGCCGTGTATCCGTACAGCATTGGCAAATTCGCAAACTCTTGCCCCTCTCCCTTTGCTTCTTTCTCAAGGTTGAAACGTGGGTGAGCTCATGGATTAGAGGTCAAGTCTTGGACATCTTGGGTCTCGGGCATGCAGCTACCGTAAGGTCGCGCTGTTCCGGCACCGAAGGCCGGACAGGGATGTATCGGAGCTCGGGCCACTGCATTCCCCATAAATCTGCTGCAGGCCGGCCTGCCACGAAACCGGAGCCTCGGCGCACCCTTTTTCCGGCTTCCTTTCTCGCAAGATTCGCTTCCCCGGTTTTTGAAATCACACAGGTCATCTCAAGGTCACATGACATGAGGGGTGAAGGGCACGAAAACCCTACTGCCAGAATTTTGGCTCCAATTCGTACCCTGCTGCCCCCAAGCGACTCAACAACCGCCTTCAAAGTCGACTCCATCCCGGCCCATCCATATTCGCTCTTCGGTAGATCAGCGAATTCAATCAACACAACACCGCGATCATGGCTGACGAATACGTACGTGTGCCCTCGATTCCTCTCCCTCTCGTCAACCGCCGCGCCGCCGCCGTCGCGCTTACCCGCCACCGCTCGCCGACAATGAAAAACGGACATGGAATTTGACTGACTTGTGCCTGGTTGATAGAACGCCGAGGAGGCCGCTGAGCTCAAGAAGAAGAGAGCCTTCCGAAAGTTCTCCTACCGAGGAATCGACCTTGACCAGTATGTTGATACCGCAACCCTGCGCTCCCCGCCCGACCATGGAAATGACTGCATCTTTGGATAAAGGGCAAGGGGCCTGTACAGAACGACTCATGCTGATATCTGCTTCCTTCCCATAGGCTCCTCGACCTCTCCTCCGACCAGCTCCGCGATGTTGTCCACGCTCGTGCCCGCCGCAGGATCAACCGTGGCCTGAAGCGCCGCCCCATGGGCCTCATCAAGAAGCTCCGAAAGGCCAAGCAGGAGGCCAAGCCCAACGAGAAGCCCGACCTCGTCAAGACCCACCTCCGAGACATGATTGTCGTCCCCGAGATGATTGGTAGCGTTATTGGTATCTACTCCGGCAAGGAGTTCAACCAGGTCGAGATCAAGCCTGAGATGGTTGGTCACTACCTGGCTGAGTTCTCTATCTCATAGTACGTTTCTCGATCCCTAGTGCGAAATCGCAACCGCTGACCCTCTCCCAGCAAGCCTGTCAAGCACGGTAGGCCCGGTATTGGTGCCACGCACTCTTCTCGTTTCATTCCCCTCAAGTAAGAAGGTTGCGGTGCGGTCTTGGGTGGTTTCTGCATTCACGGACATTTATGGGCGAAAAGGACTGGTTCTGGTAGATGGGCAATGCATCTATCAAAGTTGCTGATGACAATGGGTACCACGAAAGTACAATAAAGGAGCATTGTCCGCTTGATGACTACCCTTGACTATCGCTGATATTTCATAATCTGGTGACGCTTGCCTCATGCCGTCTTTCTGTGGTCGTCCGTCACACTTGCTGCCCGTCTCCTGAACAAACAAATTCGAACTCTCCAGGCTACATCACACATCACCTCAGACACCCTAAATCCCAACGTCTCCGAGACGGCATTGAACATTCATTGTTTCGTCAGGACCGAGAAGCCATCTAACTGCGCTCCGAATCCTCTGTCTGAAGCGCTGGCCCCTCGTCTGGGGATGTTGTTGGCCTTGTGGGGGTCGCTGCTGCTGGTCCTCTGCAGGTTGTTGCTGGTCTTCTTGAGATTGTTGCTGGTGGTCCTCTGGGGGTTGCTGCTGGCCTTGTACGGGATGTTGCTGAATCTCTTGGGGTTGTTGTGGGGGATTTTGCAGTGGGGGATTCACAGGTGTGTCTCGCCGTTGATTCTCAGATGCCTTGTACCTCCACCTTGTGCCACACACAAAACAGGGAGTGTGCCCTTTTTCGTAGTTGATGAGGATCTCCTCACCCGCACTGACAGGCCTGAGGAGCGTGACAGAGATGTAGTTCGGGCGATCAGAGTCGGCCCAAGCCTTTGCATTGGCGCATCTACCACAGGCATGGTTGATGTGTGATGCGATTTTGTAGATATGAACTCTACTCCCACCCGTGTCTACGAAGGCATATTTCTTGACAAAGCCCTCCAGCTGTTGGCGCTGGCTCCCTGTCAAGCCTGTCCGAGTGCTCAGTCCGCGCAGGCCGGCAAATTCATGTTGAAGTTCATCACGGATTTGCCGGTTCAACGTGGTCCACGCAAGGGCAGTTCTGTGATGACCTCGCCAATGCCAACGAGGTTTTTCGCAGGACATTAGCGGGGTCTCGTAGATAATCCGGCGGTCTGCAGCCATGTTGAGAAGTGCAGAGACGCCGCGCCGCGGGTCGGGGTTGTCGTTGCGGTCGCGGATTCCCACGGCGTCCAAGTTTTCTTGCGGAGGCTCTTCCACAGCGGTGGCTGTCGATTTGGAAGTGGCACCTGGGTCTATTGTCAGCTCTGTGAACATGCTAAGGTATCATATGTAATGCTTCCAAACCCTCATGTATAGCTAAACTGTCTTGTTGCGAGGGGGGTGCAAGAAAGCAAGCGGGCACACATTCAAACAGGGCAAGTTTCTGGATCGATAACGTACCTGAACCGAGAGTGTTCGCTGGAGCTAGGGGTGCCGGCTGTACGCCTTCGGAACTCCCTGAGCCATGTCGTGAAGAAGTTCCTGTATTACTGTGAGCTGAAAGTCCAACAATTGACCTCAACAGTACTATCCAGGTTCGAGGACAAAAAGTGTACAACATACCGTCAGCATCCCTTAGCCAGGAAGAAGGCTCAACAGAGAACCCATCCAGTAGAGAACGCCTTCGAGGATCGTTCGTGTGTTCCACAAGGGGACTAGGCTCCGAAGGACCGAATAATCCGTCCTCTGCCGTTTGAGAAGCCCCTGGTTGCGGCTGTGAAGAGGATGCTGGATCTCTGTGAGCAGGACGTCGAGCACAAAGGGTTCGAATGTGGGCAGCATACCAGCAACAACGTCGACTCTATCATGAGACCCACCACCGAGGACGGGCAACGCGGTAACCCTATCAACGTCAGCGTCGTAGACAGAACCCCAAGCCCAGGGGTTATACTCTGGTCTCTTTTCAGCTGCCATGATTGATTCTGTGGGAGTTGATTGGACAGTGAATGCTTGGTGGACGGTTGAGTGAGTAGTGATTCTCTTAATGAATAACTAGTGGTGTGAACGGTGAACGACTGATGGAATCCAAAATGTTGAGTGTTGAAGAGGAGAAAAGAAGATCTCGCTCTGGGAAGAAAAGGTTATGACCACAGCCAGGTGTGTCGTAGTTGCCATCCATCAGATTCAAGTTAGCTGGCTCAGGAGCCAACGCGATTTCAAGTTGGCGGAAGGCATAATCGTGCTGGAGTAGATTCGATCGGAGTCATCGGAATTGGAATCCTCGAGGACACCTGCCTTCTCAAATGGGGGAAGTAGGAGCGACGTCGACATACGACAAATAAGCAGTTGCGAAGTGAGCAGTTGTTCCTGACTGAATGAGAAATGAATTCATGTGTGCCGGTCCACGTTCTAATGTACATCCCCTCATTCCTGCTTCTGGGCCAGCTTGTTCGCTTTCCGCTCCTCCTCCTCGAGGTGCTTTTGCCGGAAGTGCTCGACAACGTAGTCCATGTTGGCAAGGTGGCCAGCCTGGTTGTTTCGGGGAGCGTAGGACTGAATGGCCCTGCCTCGGTTGTTAGCAATTGTCCAGCATGACTTCTTGTCTACTTGTTGCTGATGTCGTCGGAGGGTAGGGGCAGGAGGGGTTGACGAACTCGGGGTATGCGACATCGACGAATCGGTGCTTGTTTCCGCCGTTCTCAAAGAGGTTTCGGTCAAAGCCAGCCTGCTCCATGGCCTTGGTGTGCAGAGCGTTGATCTCCTCCCAGTCCTTGGCGCGCGACTGGTACTTGTCGATGAGGCTAAGGAAGGCAGACTGGTCGCCCTCCTTGGGGACGAACTGGTAGACGAGGACGGTGCCGAAGAAGGCGCCGACGGTGAGGAGAGATCCGGTCTAGAAGGGCAGGTCAAGTCAGCACGCGAGATTGGCATTGGCCCCATCCGGGAAGCGCGCGGGGACCGTAGGCGACGTGATGGCGGCGTTGCGGGTGTTTTGACGTACGCTGAACGACTCGTTGACCTCGGCGGGCTTGTGGTGGCCATGGGCCTCGGAAGCGTAGGTCCGCGCTGTCCGCTGCAGCTGTCGGGCCACGCAGGCTGCCCTCTGTCGTGCGGCGAACATGTTGGGCGGGATGGACGGCGTTCAATTGAGCGATTGATCGTGTGTTCCTCGTGGGAAGAAGCCGCATCCAAATCCACCGGATGAGGTTGTCGCCGGTCCGCGGGTTCATCCCGGGTTACGTAAGACAGCTGCACAGCCGTGGACCAATCATGTCTCGGAAGTTGGTAATTTAGCTGTTTAGCACCAAGATGGGTCAAGAATCAACAACGTCGAGTTAACCAGACGTCAAGGAAGTGGCATGGATTTCTATCACGGTAATTACATGGCATCTGAGCGGATTGCAGCAGAGGTGTTTCCTCTTTCACACATAGAAGCCTATGGCTTGCAGCTGAGTAACCGGCTAAACCTGAAGCCGACAGCCCGTACAATGCTCTTACAAGCTCTCAAGTGAGTGCCTACTTCAACATCTTGTTCCGTCAACACACCCAGCGAAATCAAAACTTTGTTTTCTTTCAATACTGGCCATCTCCTCCGATAATGTTGCGGCTCATCAGTTCAAGCTAGCTCGTCGCTTCACCTCATACGTCACAATCCACCGACGACAATGGCTGACTTGAGCAACCCACTCGTTTCCGTCCTACCCGAGTTAGACCTGTCCGAAAACCAGGACATAAATAAAGCTCCTCCTCTTGATTAGTCCACAATACGGGCGTTTTTATTTACTCAAAACTTGAATCGCCTCGATGGGTCGTGACGTATTCAACAAGCCAATCTCCTTCGCTACAGCCAAGTGGCTGAGGTGAGCCAGTTGGTGTAAGAACAACAAGGTGGATTCACGTTTAGGTCTGAATGAGATAATTATCTTCTCTCGACGAGAAATCATGGCCTTTGATATGGGTTTAAAAGGCCATGAGCCCTGACAGAATGGCCACGGAACGGCAGGTCTGAAAGCACGTCTCAACCATCATGGCAAAAACAGTATTCATCACTGGCGCAAATTCTGGAGTTGGTTTGGCTACAACCAAGCTGTTTCTCTCTAAAGGCTGGAACGTTGCAGCTGCAGCTCGAGATATGTCCTCCCCAGCCCTCCAAGCGTTGGACGAGGGATCGGGATCTCTCCTTGTCCAGTACCTTGATTTGTCCAAGGCCCAGACCTTTGGGCCAGCCATAGCGGGAGCTACCGGAAAGTTTGGCAAGATCGACGTCCTTGTCAACAATGCAGGATACGGCCAATACGGCGTCTTGGAGCAATTAGACATTGATACCATCCGGGACAACTTTGAAGTTAACGTTTTCGGTATGGCGTTGTTACAATCCGCATCATGGCGGAGAGCTGCATGCTGACAAGTGAACAGGGACCATGGGCCTCATCAAAGAATTCATCCCTCACATGCGCGCGACAAGTCAGGTAGACTCACCTTCCCGTATCATCTATGTTGGGTCAGGCGGAGGGAATTTTGGGCTCCCACTCATCGGACCCTATGGAGCCAGCAAAGCAGCCATGAACATTTTCATGGAGTCACTGGTGTACGAGATGGAGGGTGTGAACCCTCCTATCCGGGTCAAGCTGGTCTGTCCACATGGCGGCATCAGCGAGACCAGCTTTGGGCAGACGTCGATGCAGATGGCAGGATTGGACAAGATGACGCCAGAGATCAAGGAGAGATACGGCGCCTTTGTCAAGAGGACGCTCCAGCGGTTCGGCGCCATGCGGGGCCAGAGCATGACGGCGTCGGAGGCGGCCATGACGGTTTGGACGGCGGCTACGGAGGATTCGACAAAGCTAAGATACTTTGTTGGGCCTCGCGACGGGGGGAAGAACCTCGAGCGCAGAATGCAGGGTGGTGAGGCTGGGGAGGACGCTGACGAGGTGGACAAGAGATACATGGATGGGATGAGAGGCACGTTTCTGTGAAACGTGATCGAGATGGTACCCTCTTGAACGGAGAGTATTCAGCCGGCCACGGTCCGGGACAAGAGTCCTGGTTGCTGATCCTGTTTGAGGGCGCGCATATGTATGTACATTTTCAGCGCCCAGCCGGCGTCCCCTGTCTCACATCATCCCGTTTGTTTGACGGTCAGCAAGGGACAGACATGTACGATTCAGCTCGGCGATCAGATGGATAGGCAGACAGTTGCCAGCGTTTGGCCAGAGATAAGCCGCCCGATGACCAAGCCGTGACGTGGGAAGTGGTACAGAGAGACTTGATTTTGATGAAGCCGTTGCCAGACAAAGCGGGAAGCCGTCAAAGCTCCGGGCAAGCCAATTGACCATGCCCGACCCAGTCGGAGATGTTCCCCGCGATTAAAGCCCGGTGTTAGAGAGAACAGAGGGGGCTTGGAGAGACGGGCCGGGACGCGTGTCGTCATGAGCGTGTCTGCACTCGATCCAACACCATCCGTACCTACCTAGGCACCGGGCATACCGCGCCCTGGGGCTGGCTTATCTCGTCCCTCTGCCTCCCCGCAAAGCAGCGGCAGCCAGCGCCTCATCGGGCCTAATGGCAATGGCATACCCCAAGGAGAGTCCTTGCAGGAGGTAGCCTCAAGGTAAATTCCGTCCACTGCTAGAGCGAGGTACTTTTTAACCCTTTTCGCGGCTGGCGTAATGCGGGGAAGGTTCCAATGGTCACAAATGCATCATCTAGGCATCCCACACACTCTCTTTCGCACGCCTTGAACAACAAACACCTCGACCGGTCAAATCACATTCTCCGTGACAGGACAGGACAGGACAGCCTTGGGTTAGCCACTCCCGCCTGTACAGTGCTGTACTGTACGTACAGTAGCAGTGAGGCCAGCAAATTCGCTGGCCCTCTCACACCCACTTATCCCCATGCCTACCGGCCGCTTGTCCGTGTTTGTGATTCTCTACCTCGCCTTGGCTCCTTGTGCTCTTCTTCCCCCTGGCTCCAAGCCCAGGTGAAACGGTCAGATGATGGCTCTGTGTGGTGACACACACTCCCTCCCAAGGCGTCTCGACTCCCCTCTTTTTTTTTTTTCCCCCTTTCAAAAGCTAATTACCTGGGTTGACACTGTACTGTTGGTAGGCTCTTCCAGACTGGTCTGCGTCATGTAGCAGTCACTTGTACGTGCGTTTCTTTGCCCCCAAACAGTCCTGAACCTTGACTTGTTCTGCGGGACATTAAAGGAACGGCAAAGCCCCCTTGGCTTGGAGAGGTCGCCTCTTTGTTTGCGCCTTTGGTCAGATAAGGCTGTTGTTCTTCTCTCTCTATCCAACCATACATACCTGGCAAACGCATATAAGCCTCTCTCATCGACAACGATTGCCACTGCGCCCCAGGATGCTTACGTTGTCACTGCAGCGAGGCCTCTTTCTATCTGTGCTACAAAACAACTAAACAAATCAGGAGTTCAACGCTTTTTGAAGCCCAGCTTCTACTACTATTTACCTATTCCTCACTGCCTACCTACCTACCTACCTACCTAGCCTCTTCTCCCCTCTCTCTACCTACCTACCTACTCCACTACAATCCCTCCTCTCCACGACACCACCTAGACGCCAGACTACATATCTACTACTACCTTCAACATGTGCCATACCGTAATCGCCCAGCGGATGTGCAAGGTCTGCCACCGTAGCCTCGGCGAGACGGTCATCGACTTCACCCGCTGCGCTCGTAAATGCTCGAGCCCCTTCTACTGCCTCACACCCGAACCTCAGATGGAGCTATGTAACGTCTGTACCGCGACAGCGACCCTTCCCACACCGGTACTCGCACAGCAGGCCATCGAGGACACGTCCACAGCCGCCGCCGTCGCAGCCGCCGCTGCTGCTTCGGCCGGCACGAGTCTCTACGAGAGTCCCTTTGCCAAGGCGGCGACGTATCCTGGCCCAGCAGTCACTCGGCATACTGCTGCCCATTGAGTTTGGGACGCGCCAAGCTCCAATGGGTCAAGGGCGTCTGCGTGTAAGAGAGGCGAAGGGAAATTGAAATGACGAAACGATCGAGCATGTAAATTGGACATACCAAAGGGAAATTCAATCGGGAACAGGATAGGGATAAGGATAGGATAGGGAACAAAGGCGCAAGAGGACAATGTGGGAATCAATGCTTTACCTGTAGTGTCACACCCAAAGACACGAGGTCCCGGTGAGGACCGCTCTACCGGTACAATGACCACTGGAATGGTCATGATAGGTACCCAGAGCCAAGAGATGATGGTCTCAAGGGGGACACGGTCGTTGCAAGTAGCAAATTGAATTGTGATGAGAAAAGAAGAAAAAAAATGCAAAGATCGACCTGATTCCTTGTAATTAATTGACAAAAGGACCAATGCCGTCAAGCGGGCGGTCAGGTTGGTTGACCCGCCATACATCCAGTAGCCAACACTTTTTTGGGGTGAGACGTCCTCCTCTGGCGTGTTCTGCTAGTACAGATGTGCATTTGCTTCACCTTGTTTTCGCTCAGGGCACCCAGCTCAGCTCTACACGGCCATGTGTGTTCCAGACAATCAACGCTGAACAACAACCAACGCGACTCGAAACGTGCGTGAGAAACCGGGCACTCATACGCGGCCCGCCTGTCGTACAGCCTTCGTCCTCATGACTCGGAGAGAGCCTGCTGTAGCTACCTGTCTACAGTGGAGGGGAGGACCAAAGAGCCGCCTGCAGAGAGACAACCTCAGCTCGGTCAAGGATTCACGGATGGACGGGATGCAGTACCAAGGCGGATTCCGCCGCGAAACGAGAGGGAAATGGCGGAAAATAAGCATTTCGGTCAATGGACAAGAGCAAAAGCCTGTGGCCACAACCCAGAGCCGGACACAATCGCCCATGACATGAGCGCCTGCCCATGGTTCACGGACCAGGAACTGGTATATTTACCTGCCCAAGCGGACCTCGTGTGGATTTTTGACTCCCACATCTTCACTCTCTTACCCTCTGGGAATACCTTCATTAACGACCTCTCCTATGGCTCCGAAATCCCTTGTTGGGAACCTGACGGTCACGCGAGTCATGATGGCTTCAACACGATTGGCCAAGCCCTCGGTCGAGGCTGCTCAATCTTCATGCCTCAACCAGTGCTCTACAGCAGAACTTATATATCCCGGAACCACCTCTCACTCTCTCGATATGACCTCGCTCTACGGAGTCGTTCAGCAAGGGAACAAGATCGATGCCATGGCCCTGGGAGATGTCTGGGCCTTTCGCGTCCGGGGCATCGACGAAGTTGTGGGCTACATGAGGGACGACGTCCAACGAGACATGATATGGGACGACGAGAACTTTGTCGTCAACCAAGACTCACGGACTATCCTTCTCAACCCCAAGATCCAGGCAGGAGAGGACGTTGCGACGGCATGTCGCAGAGTCTTCTCCAACCTATGCCTCCTGAACCGGGGGCGGTTCAACAACTGCATTGACCGTTGGCTCGCTAAGGATGTGCCACGGCGAGAATTCCAACCTCTACATGTTGCCGATAGCACACGGCAAGATCTCACCATCCCCCTGCCTATCCGAGGGCTGTTCGGGGTTGTGACGGTTGGAGTCCACCTCAACGTCTACGCTGTCAAGCAGGTGGACGGCAGGGAGAGCATCGACTGCATCTGGGTCTCGCATCGGGCCAAGGGTGCTAATGTCAGCTACTCAAGCATGCTGGATCAGGTTGTGGCAGGCGGCATGGATCCAACCGATCGAGTATCAGGAGCCCTATCCCCGTGCGTCACCCTGAAACGAGAGGCACGGGAAGAGGCGGGCTTGTATATCGACCTCAACACCAGAGAGGTCTTTATGGGCGAAGAGGATGGCACTGCAAGACTGGTTGGTTCAGTCGAGCAGGCTCCCGCAATCACTTTCTACGATTGCAAGGACCGCAATGCAGGTCTCATGAACGAAGGCCATCTGGAGCCTGGAGTCCGCTTCGTGTACGATCTCAAGGTCGACACGAGCTTCCAGCCACAGGCCGAGGAGCGTGGCATCGAGAGGTTTGAGGCTCTTTCAGTGGGCGAGGTGAAGCAGAGTCTCCATGCCCGAGAATGGAAACCAAACTGCGGGCTGGTCATGGTCGACTTTCTTGTCCGCAAGGGGCTTGTCTCAGAGGCAGACGACGACAGGCTAGGAGACATCATGACAGGACTACAACGGCCACTCCCGTTCAAGTTTGCGCAAGATGAATTTCGGGTTTTACATAGTTGGTAGGGGTTATCAAAACGGCGTTTTGGGTGGTCTTTTGGATTCAACGGTCAGGGGGGATACAGAAAATGCTTAGAACAACGGTCTCGGTTGTATTCACGGCCACGCATTTTGGTTAGGCCCGGTAAGATAGGTAAACATAATGGCAATGTGGTTTCTCCTAATACATCCCTATACGATATTGCTTGCCTCCTCTGCAATTCTTCCCAGGTCAGCCATGCCATGGACCTCAAGCTCCTTGCCCTGGACCTTGATGGGGGCCGAAGGCAGAAGCGTGAAGCAGACACGAGCCACCTCGGTGCCCGAGTTCTTCCAAGCATGGTTGGTCCCCCTCTGGATGATGATATCACCTCTCCGGAAAGTCCTGGTAGCGCCGTTGTCGAGGACGCAGTCAACCTCGCCCTCAATCACAACGCCATAGTCGATGCTAGCTGTTCGGTGCATGACGGCCGGGAAGCCGGGCCAAAAGTCAACGACTCGGAGGGTGGAGCCGGACTCCGGGGCGAGATCCTTCTCATACGGGTGTTCCCTGTAGGCCTTGAGGTCGTTTCCGCTGTTGAGGTCGTGGGAATTGTCCGGGTGGATGTACGATGAGTGGATGGAGAAGCCGCCGCTGCGCTGCTCCTCGACCTCGAGAGGAACAGACTCGTCCCAGATGGCGTTTCCCTCGGCATCGTGGGTAGTGATGTATCGCTTGACAGGAGGGAGGGGTTTGGGCTCAGAAGACATCGTGAAGTGCTTGTTGTTGTGTTGTGAACTTGGGTGTGGTATATTCTGGGTGAGACGCTTGGTTTTTGTAACTTGTTGGGTTGTTGTGGTTCTTGGGTTTTTTTTACTGCTTCTGTCGTCTACATATTCGCAGAGGAGCACTTGCTCTTTATACTTGGCCAAGATCTCGCCTTGAGGAACTATATGCTATATGAAGTCCTGGTGGCATGGGCAACCAACCAATAAGACGTCAACATGGACAGTGGGCGTCGACAGACAGACCAATGACGTCCTCCCATTTCCTCTGTCTGTTACATTAGTCAACATCAAATCCTCCGACCAACATCCATCATCTGAAGCCATCGCGAGCATTACACATCACCAAGTTCCGTGGAGTTTGCACGGGAGTTTGGTGGTGTTTCGAGATTGGGTAAGCATGTGCATCGCTAAGCGAGGGACAGGGGTCCCGCAGACCGATCCCGCGTCTGTTTCCGGATTCGGATGAGGTGCCTGCCCGTTCCGGGGTTCCATCGTGTTTCAGCAGGTACGTACCTCGCTAAACGTCCCGCCAAGGGAGGGGGGGAAAATTGGCAAGGCTGAAACTGCCATGTGCCAAGGAAATGAGGAATTGTAGGGCGATTGAGGATTTCGTTTGTCAGGCTCGGCAAATCCGTGGAGACCTTGATGACTTTGCTGTTCCTCGTGATAAAAGAGGCATGGGGTGCTGGTCAAACTGTCAGCTTGTCACCGCAAGTTGATCAAGCAAGATGGTAGCCCGGCAGAGTGAGTCCCTGGACTGACTGGCCGAGTCTGCCTCGTTGCTAAGTGGGCGCATGAGACTATCGACGAGGCTTGCCGGTAACGGCCAACCAGACCAGTCAGGGCCCTAGATGAGTGTCAATAACCGAGATGGCAAATAGGGTAAGTATTTGGTCGCCTTGGTGTGGCAGGGAGCTCCAATCGACGCCAGAATAGACTTCAAGATGTGATTATTGTGAAGTGGGAAGAACTGCCGAGCTTGTTCGTAGGGTTTGCCTGTCGCCTTAACGATTTGCCAGGTCCATAGTCCCACCAACGTACGACCGACACAATACCTGTTTTCAGCCACTCAAATGCAGTCATGCCCAATACCAACGACAGTCAATCCGTGTAATATTATAGCGTCTTAGAATCATCAAGAAGTTGATGCTCGATATGTAGTTCGTGAATAACGTCTAATCCACGGATTACCAAGAGTTGTAGGGTAGACACACTTTATCCAGCCCCACTTAAAATGGGCAAGTGAAGGTGGAATTCAGTTGCACCCTCCCCCGGTTCAGTGTCCACGGATAAGATGCATCGGCTCTCCACAGTCCACATCACTTGAATCCTTCATCGCCCATCCGAGTCCTTCGCCTGCATCAATTTCATGCGGTCAACCAGCCAACCCGCGGATGGCTGCTGTGGATGAGCTGCCCACCCACCATCAAATTTCCCCTCGCCCCTGGCCGTTCCGCCTCTCCAGGCCACACTGGAGCGGGAAAGGTCCGCCTTACGGTTTCATCAGGGCCGAAATCGACACTCAGACGCCATCGGGTCAACTGTGCCCCGAGCCGCCAGGCAGTGTCAGCTTTTAGCGGCGGACCGGCTCAAGGAGCTTTGCGATTTTGGGCTCCTTGCCCATGCCTCTGGGATATGAGCAATGAGCCAGCAATCCCTCGCCTGTGAATGCATGGTTTTGCTGTCTCAGACGGCGGGCCACAGTCGTCCATATGTTGTCTCGGCAGGGGGCGCTCGTGTTGTCCACCGGAGTCTTCAGCGGTGAAGATGCTGGCCAAAGTGCAACGGTGAGGCTGCTTGAGCCGCACATACATAGTAGCAGTCCAACAGAGAGAACCAACACTGGGAGGAGCAATAAGGCCGGCTACCCGCACCACGAATCCATGCCCCTAGAGTCGTGTTACCTGACCGATAAAATCCGTGCTGGCTCGATTAGGTACGATCAGCAAAATCACTGCAGCCGGGCGACAACAGATGAACAGGGGACGCCTGTTAGTCTGTGAGTCGACCTCAAGTGCAAGGAGAACGGGAGGCTGCGCTGCCTCGCTGCGAGGATATGGATCAGAACAAACGGCGCGTCATGCAAATCCTCGTAAACGGGGGCCAATGTCGGCCCTGGGCTGAGAAACAATCTGGTGCTGATGGTAGGCTGAGCATGATGGTGGGTGTGGGCGGCCGACAAAGTAAGTAGCGACCAATCGCTCACCCGCACCAGAGGACGGCCTCCTCAAGCAATATTAGCTATTATTGACATTGATTTGATTGTAGGGGAGGCGCATGGACAATGTGTTGACTCCAAACGCACGGGAACAGTTGCATCACAGGGTCGAAAGTTTGCACACGGATACATTCTCTCGTCACTGACCATAGCAGCGACATGAAATGCCTGACTGGCACGACACAACACAGTACCGGAAAAGTGAGCAACATGGAAGGCATCCAAAAATGGCACCCTTCAAATCGATCGTCGGCGGCCCCCTTGGGCTCGTTCCAGAACGCAGCCTCATGCGCCTCCTCATGAGAACGAGCCCAAGCAATGGGCAGGCAAAGACCTTGCTTGGGCCATGGACTCGGGGATGGCGCAGCCCTCCAGGAGCAGGAGGCATATCTTTACGTACTGCCCACCTGCCGATGTCCGCTACTCCGCTGCATCACTTGGCATGATCGAGGTCTTGGTCCCCGAGGGGGTACCTCGCTGGGCTGAGCCCTGGAGCGTGTCGGTGCTCGTCAAATGAGAGATACAGCCAGCAAGCCCCATCGCCGGACAGCGGAGTTGTCAACAGCTCCACCGGATGCTGCCCTCTCCGTTGACGATGCTTCGTTTGCAAGAGACCATGGAGGCTCAAGTGAGACGGCCAATGTACACACAATGTCCACGGCAAGTATCGTCATGATTGTACTGCATCGGCAGAAGGTATGTTCCCCGCCATGAGTTTATCTCCATTGTCTAATAGTGGAACAGCAACGTTGAGATTCGCAGAACCATGTGAATTGAGCTGTTTTTTTTCTGGGTCGACTCTCGCAGAGGCCCGGGAGACGGTGGTCCATTCTCAGTCTAGAGCTCCAATAAGGACGGCTGGCTTTTCAGCTCTAGCCGCTAAGGCTGCTGGCGCCAATAAATGTCACCCAGCAGCGCCACCTTGCTAGGATTAGAGCAGGGCTAGCAGGTGCTGGGGCGCCCAATTCGAACACCCACGAGTCCCCTGTGGCCATTGAACTTCCGCTAGGCTGGTCCGGGGTCCCTGTATCACTCTGGCACCACATGTACTGCACTCAAGGCGCCGCCCACGGAGGGCTGCTCATGTACGAAGGGCCCGGCAACCTTCCTAGGCAGAGTCAGAGAGAGACAAGCCAAAGAGAGAGAAACAAAACCCCCGTTGATCCCTGCTCTGCCGCACCTCTGTTTTCTGGAATCTGCACATCTCGCTCACCTGCTTGTCGTGACCCTCTGGCAAAGCGTCCCGCTTGAATCAGTGTCGGACAGCTTCAACATATCGCGGAGGAAGGGACTCACTCACCAAGGATCGGCGGACCCCTTTTCACTGCTGTCAGCCCGACGACAACAATTGCAATTGCTGAGTGAGAGGAACTCGGAAGAGAGAGGGAGGAAAGTTTCGCAACCGCTCAACACATCGCCAGCTCGAAACCCAAATCGGAGCTTAGAGAAGCTATACAAGTCCGGCGCAATGTATCGCTCCGCTGCCCTTTTGGCTCTGGGAGCCCTTGGCTCACCTGCCACTGCCGCCTGGCTCAGGCCGGCTGCCGATTCCACGCTCGATGCTCCCGTGCAGACGGGCCACCTGGGCCCAGAGGCTGGCGAGGACCACCAGATGGCCATTGGATGGTCACCTGTCCCTACCAACGCGCCCAGACTCGCTGGTGCCATGGATATGCGCTTTGCCCTAGGCAAGCGGGCTGAGTTGTCCCAGACCTGCGGTTGGGGTTCACTAGGAAGTGAGTTGACACCATTCAAACCCGACTGAGCTCTATTTGAAGGCGGGTAGACGAGTGTCTATCTATGGAGTGCTGGCGAGATATCCAAGCGTTTCGTCTTGAATGAGACACCAGAGCATCTAACCCAGTCACCAAGACTAAGTTATTAACATGCCGTTTTCACAGACTCCTTCACCTGCGTTTCTAGTGACGCTTCTTGCGCTTCTGATAACGGATACGTTGGCTGCTGTGAAACTGGACGATCTTGCAATGCGATCAAGACCAAGTGTATCGACTTTGAGGCTTCTTCGAATGGCGACTGTGACATCCTCGACGACTTCCATACTATGTGCTGGTGCGTTTGATTCTAACATGCTTGGCAATTTGGCTAAGGATGTGTTGCTTTGTATGGCTGTTTGCTAACCAAATGAACAGTGGCTCTTCTGTGTTGCCTGCCTGTTATACCCTGATTGGAACGAGCAAGGGCGAGTCGTTCACAGTGCTGGCTTGCTCCGTCACCTCGGGCACGGGCAGCCTGCTCTTCTCGGACCCCTTGTCCATCACTAGCAGCGACGATGGCTCTACCACGACCGATGACGAATCGAGCGCTACCGATGCCTCAAGCGATTCTACTGCGACTGATGATGGCACGGCTACCGGGACTGACGCCTCGGACGTTACTGTCACGGTCGACCCGTCTCCCTCGCAGACCACGGATGAGGGCGACGGCAATGACGGCCCCAATGTCGGTGCCATTGCTGGTGGCACTGTCGGTGGTGTAGCCGCTCTTGGTCTTGTTGGTCTCGCTGGCTTCCTCCTGTTCCGTCGCCGCAACAAGAAGACGACTCCCGGAACAACTCCTCCCTCCAACGGCACCCCTCCCGTGGCTCCCGCTATGGCCCAGACTCAGAACCCCCAGAACCCTCAAAGCCCCGGTCCCAGCTTTGTTCCTTCATCGCCGTCGAACGCTGTCTACCCATCAGGTGTGCCCTCCAACTTCCAGCCCGGCTACCAACAGCCCTACGACCCCAACAACGCCGCCGCCTACGGCCAGCAGGCCTACTCCCCACCCCCTCCAAACTATGGTGGCTACGCCCAACCGCAGGGCTTCCAGAACCAGTATCCCCAGCAGCAAGGTTATGGCCAGCAGGGCCAGTACCCTGCTCAGTACGGTGCCGGTGGTTACCAGCCTTCCCAGTCCACTTCGCCTCCTCCTGGCGGCATCACTCCCAGCCCCGGTCCCAAGGAGGGCGAGTCTGCTTTCGCTGGACACCAGACACATTCCCCGGCACCCCAGCAGCACGAGGCTCAGGAGCTGCCTGCTGTCAACCCCATCGGTAACGAGAACAACCGCGCCGAGCTTGGTTAGGAGCCTCGCCACAGGTGCCGGGGGAGTGAAGGGGGTTTCTTTTTATCTCAAGAGGTGGAATTTCAATGGTGACTGATAAGAGGGTTGCCTTTCTGGGAAGACGAGGGAATGGAAAATGAAGGCAAGGCAAGTCGAATGGATTGCATGGTTATTAATTGCATGAATTTGTATTATACCTCGTTTCTAGCGCGGTCGTATCTGGGGTTGTTTAGTTCATGAGGACCCAATATTATAATGCCCAATATCCCAGTCAATATCCCAGTCAATATCCCAGTCAATATCCCAGCCAATATCCCGGATCGTCAATCTATCTGGCAACCAACAAGCAACTGACCAACCGACCAACAATTATAGACATGTCATTTTCATCCCATGTGGTTTTCATCCGATCTCTCTGTGCCTCAGAGCCTCATGCGGGGGTCTATGCTTCGTCACTCTCCAACTGTTGACCAACAGCTTCTTTCCACCACTGCTCCCAGTCGAGAACCTTGCGGCCGAGCCTCGCTTCCTCTGCGGCAAACACCATGGCATGGCTGCGCAGGACCTCGTCGAGGGTGCAGCCGATGAACTCGTCCTGAGCCCGGGGCGCCTCCCAACCGTGGTTCTTTACGCGATCGCACGCCATGACAAACTGGCGTGTGAGGCCCAAGTCGCCGCCGCCGTGACCGCGGTCCTCGATGCCCGGTTGGTATGTGTGCGTCTTGCCCGTGTTGAAGTCCTCGACGACGATTTTGGTCGAGTCGGCGTAGATCTCGCCGTGCTCGCCATAGATGTTGGAGTAGCGCTGGCAGATCTTTTTCGTCTGGGCGACCATGTGGAAGGTTGCCATCTTGGCTGGCTTGGTGGACTCGGGCCAGGTGATGGTGACGACCTGGTCGTCGCAGACGTCGTTGTCGGCCTCGAAGACGCACCGGCCGAACCAATTGCGGGATTTGATCTCGGACTCGGGGGTGGACTCGTCGTAGTCGTCCTCGAGGGCTTGGGCCAGGACCTCCTCCTTGGCCGCCTGCGAGGGGTAGTCCTCGATGTCGTGGACGACGACGCTGATGGGCCATCTCGTGTTGCCTGCCCCCAAGCCGTTGTGTTTGGGGCCGAGGTATATATTCTTGGCTGAGTACTTGCAGCCCTCATCTCCCAGGGGGCACTTTGTGCAGTTGGTGGCATCCCCCGCGGCTTTGGGCTTGCGGCTCTTCTTGAAGAACTGGAGACTGCCAGACGAAGAGACGGTCTCGGGAAGATGAGGTTCTCCTTGTCCCGCCTTCTCAGGGGAACAGAGCAACCATAACAAGAGATCAATGTCGTGGCAGCTCTTGGTCAGCAGCGAGGGCGCCGTAGTCTTCTCGCTGCGCCAGTTGCCCCTGACGTACGAATGCGTAAAGTGCCACCAGCCCACGGGTTCGGTGTGGACGACGCTCAAGATGTCGCCAATGACGCGCTCCTCGAGGAGCAGTCTGCGCAGCATCATGTTGTGTGGGCTGTAGCGCAGGACGTGGCCGATGGAGAAGACCTTGGAGGCCCGCGACGAACGCAGCGCCTTGTACATGTCGAGGCAGTCCTGGAGAGAACATGCGAGGGGCTTCTCGCACATGATGTGCAACCCAAGGGGTGCGAGGCCGACAACGACTTCGCGATGCATCTCGTCCAAGACACACACAAAGGCCCCGTCCACGCCCTCGGGGACGTTCTCTTCACCTGCAGCAGCCCTCCTCCGCCGATCCTGCTCATACTCGAGAAAGTCTTGCCAGTCCAGGAACGACTGGCCCTCCCCAGGGTCACCGTCGCCCCAGATGTGACGGCGTCCCAGGGTCTCTCGCTTGAACTTGAGGGGCTCTGCGACGGCAGCGACAACGCCATTGGTGACGCGGTCGATGGCCTCTGCGTAGTTGCGGCCCCGTGAGCCGGCGCCGATGATGAGGAAGCGAGGAGGGGTGTCTGACATGTCGGGCTTTGGGGGAGGTATAACACTGAATGAAGACTGCTCTGGGGTGGCCTCTTGCTTTTCGGATGCTGTGAGTTTGGAGATGATTTTCTTTATTGAAGCCATTGTCAATGAGATTGTGTAGATTCGTAGATTATCTGTGAGTCGAGGGTGCCGTTTAATATGAGTTGAGTGTTGATGAGTTTAAACGTCTGCCTTGCGAGTGAGAATGGTCTTATGCAAGCCTCTGGCGCCTGACCTTTCAGTGGTTGTATTCAGGCAACAGTCGCAGGCAGACAGAATACGGTTAATACAGATAATTGGGACATGCAGTCTGCAATGGCTTGCTTCACAATCTGTCGTTTCTCTCGAGTTGAGCTGTCAACAACATCCGGTAGTTGGTGAGATGGCATCAAACAAGCCAATGAGGGGTCGTGAATTAGAATACGCAACGTTCCAGCGCGTCCAGTTGGTTTGACGCTGGATCACGGGGGTTGTAAGCGGATGCTGTAGTCGCTGTTAGTGGGCTCTGCTCTGCTCCACTGCTGCAAGCACATCCACTGCTAGCGACTGAAGCCCTGGAGGTTACATGCAACCGTCCACATCCAGAAGAAGAGAAAACGTCGAATATGGCCACGGTAGAGGGTACGCAGGCTGATAACCAGCCCAAGAGCGCCAGCGATGATCCCCTCGTCTGGATCGACTGCGAGGTACGTTTCAACTATAACGTTGCACTCGGTCGATGGCTGCAGATGAACTGCCGTCAGTGGTGAATTCGTGCTCACATGGCTATGCCTCACTTAGATGACGGGTCTCGACCAGGACAATGATGAGATCCTCGAGATCTACTGCATAATCACCACGGGCAACCTCGAGATCCTTGACGAGGAGGGCTTCCACGCCGTCGTCTACTGGCCGCAGTCCCGCCTGGACCAGATGGATGACTGGTGCACAAAGACCCACGCCGACTCTGGCCTCACCGCCGCGGTCCTCGCCTCGACCACGACGCCGGAGGAGGCGGCCTCGGCGCTGCACGAGTACGTGACGAGGTTCATCCCGGAGCGCCGCCGCGGCCTGCTGGCGGGCAACAGCGTGCACTGCGACCGGGCGTTCCTCCGCCGGGAGCCCTACGGCCGCGTCATGGACCACCTGCACCATCGGATCCTTGACGTGAGCTCCATCAAGGAGGCGGCGCGGCGGTGGTGCGCAAAGAGGATCGTCAACAAGGTGCCCAACAAGAAGGGCCGGCACAAGGCCAGGGACGACATCCTGGAGAGCATCGAGGAGGCGAGATACTACCGGGAGGTCATTTTTCGACCGACGTTTGACGCGGCGCCGGCTGGTAAGAACAAGGGGGCCAAGGCTGCGTATTCCGAGACGAGATAGGTGTATTTGAGTATCCGTTCTTTTCATATTCTGGAGCTGGTGCGGTGAGCATGGGAGCTGTCGTGCCAAGCTCATGAGCTAGTCGAGGAGCTCAGTGAGGAACATGACATGACACAAGCTATAGCTTATGAATTGGCCTCAGCTAGCTTGATGCTATTCAGGATATATAGTCTCTGTATATGGACTGCTCAATATCATTTGCTCACAAAAGCCTTGGAACAAGGAGGACAAGTGGACAAGCTATGGTTCCCATCATGAGAGCTCCTCGCGCTAGGAGCCCCTCAACGAACTCCGTCCACTTCACTGTACCACACTGTACAATGCACATTATCAAGGTGGACAGCACAGTACCAATTGTGCCGCCCCTCCATTAGCGCAAGTGATATCATCCCCTCCAAACCCCACCACCACCACCAACAAACAGCTTCCCCAAGACTGGAAGCTCCTCCTCTCCTCTCCCCGCCACTTCTTGCCCAAAGAAAGGTCGTGTCCGTCGGGTGGGTTCTGTCTCAGTCTCACCACCTTTTCCCTTCTTCATTCCTCTTCCTCAACAATCAACAAATCATTCCTTTCTTTCTTCCTTTCCTCCTCTTCAGCCCTCGTATATCCCACAGCCATGAGCGTCCAGACCGTCGAGTTCACACCCTTTCAGGACCAGAAGCCCGGAACGTACGTTATCCCTCTACCTGCTCAACCCCGCCATCCACACCCATTGAGCGAGCTCCGACCTTCTCCATCCCACACCGTTTACTCCCGAGAGCTGCTCTAGACTTGTTGTTTATCGAGATTCGCTCTCGCTTGCTCGGTTCATCAGAATCTGTACTGACCTGCATCCTCGCAGCTCCGGGCTTCGCAAGAAGGTCGTCGTCTTCCAGAAGCCGCACTACAGCGAGTCCTTCATCACCAGCATCCTGCTGTCCATCCCCGAGGGAGTTGAGGGTATGCTATGCCGGGACCCGAGAATCCTCCTCCACCGCAGACGACACGAGCCATGATCTGATCCATGTGATAGGTTCTTTCCTCGTCATTGGTGGCGATGGCCGATACTGGAACCCCGAGGTTATCCAACTGATTGCCAAGATTGGTGCCGCCTACGGCGTCAAGAAGCTCGTCATCGGCCAGAACGGCATTCTCTCCACTCCTGCTGCCAGTCATGTCATTCGCCTTCGCAAGGCTACCGGAGGTATCCTCCTGACTGCCAGCCACAACCCTGGTGGTAGGTTTCAATGCCTGATCTTCCCTCTGCATCTTCCTCTAACAATCACAAGGCCCCGAGAACGATTTCGGCATCAAGTACAACCTCTCCAATGGCGGTCCTGCCCCCGAGTCCGTCACCAACAAGATCTACGAGGCCTCCAAGACCTTGACATCCTACAAGATCGCTTCGATCCCCGACATCGACATCTCTACTGTCGGTACCCAGACTTATGGCGACCTCGAGGTTGAGATCATCGACAGCACAGCCGACTATGTTGCTATGCTCAAGGACATCTTCGACTTTGACCTGATCAAGAAGTTCTTCTCTACCCATCCCGACTTCAAGATCCTCTTCGATGGCCTCCACGGTGTCACTGGCCCCTATGGTAAGGCTATCTTTGAGCAGGAACTTGGCCTGTCCGACTCAACCCAGAACTGCGTGCCCAGCCCCGACTTTGGAGGTGGCCACCCCGACCCTAACCTCACCTATGCCCACTCCCTCGTCGAGGTTGTCGACAAGAACAACATTCCCTTCGGTGCTGCTTCCGACGGTGATGGCGACCGAAACATGATCTACGGCGCCAACGCCTTTGTTTCTCCTGGCGACTCTCTCGCCATCATCGCCCACTATGCTCACCTCATCCCCTACTTCAAGAAGAACGGTGTCAACGGCCTCGCTCGTTCCATGCCTACCAGCGGTGCTGTCGATCTCGTTGCCAAGGCCCAGGGCCTCAACAGCTACGAGGTGCCTACCGGCTGGAAGTTCTTTTGTGCCCTCTTTGACGCCAAGAAGCTTTCTATCTGCGGTGAGGAGAGTTTCGGAACTGGTAGTGACCACATCCGTGAGAAGGATGGTCTATGGGCTGTCATTGCCTGGCTCAACATCATTGCCGGCGTCGGTGTTGAGAACCCCGACGTCACTCCCTCGATCAAGGAGATCCAGAAGGAATTCTGGACCAAGTATGGACGTACCTTCTTCACCCGTTACGACTATGAGAATGTCGACTCGGAGGGCGCCAATAAGGTTGTTGGTGAGCTGAACAAGCTCGTTTCTGACCCCAACTTTGTCGGCAGCACCATTGAGGGTGAGTGAGATCCTGATGCTAACTTTCTGACTGTCCCCCCATAACTAACACTTCCTAGGCCGCACCGTCACCAAGGCTGGCAACTTCTCCTACACGGACCTCGATGGCTCCGTGGCCTCCAACCAGGGCCTGTATGCCGGCTTCTCCTCTGGCAGCCGAATCGTTGTCCGACTTTCGGGCACTGGCTCCTCGGGAGCCACAATCCGCCTGTACATCGAGCAGCACACTAGCGACCCCTCGAAATACGACCTGGATGCTCAGGACTTCCTGAAGGAGGAGGTCAAGTTCGCCACGGAGCTGCTCAAGTTCAAGGAGCATGTTGGCCGTGACGAGCCCGACGTCAAGACCTAAACGAGAAGCGCGAGAGCTGGTCATCTGGCTGCTGGACGAAAGAGATGGAAGCAAAGTAAAAGATAATTCTGAGATTCTGAAATTGTTATTCGCATGCATGCATATATATGACAAATTGAGCGTTCTTGAGACAAACCAACTGAGATGAAAACAGAGGGTGTGCTGAGAACCAAGGAACACAGTAGCTCAAACTGACAGACGTCACGACACGAGGGAGAAAAAAAGAAAAACAATTCTCAATATCGAAAAACACGAGACGTGCCCTTCCAACTGACCAAGGAGAAAAGTGAAGCCCTGCTGGCTATCATACAATCTTGTCCCGTGACTCTTGATCGACAAAGTGAAGTAGGTCGTTGCTCGTTAAGCCGTCAAACCGTTGCTGGAATAAATACTCGTTGGGCGCCGTCGCTAAAAAGATGAATTGAAATCAAACGCTGTAGATGAGAGAGAATAGAAGAACAAAGAGGAAATAAGAAGAAAAGTAGAAGAAGAGAAAACAAAAATACAGGACGTAGATGGTTGGTAATGGATGTCAATCTTGGACGTGGCAAGTGGTGCATGATCCTCTCAACTCTTGGTGGGCGGTTCTGTTGCTGTCGTTGTGCTCATATCGGTCGACGGGGCAAAGAGTTCCTTGAATCGTTTCGTTGCTACGACAAAAATGTGAGATATTGTCTGACTGCCAACATGGGATGGGATAGGACAGGATATTCAAACTCACCCTCTTCGCTGATGAAGCAAATCTCAAAGGCACCAGCAGCGCCTCGTCGCTGATTTTGCTGCCGATACTCCTGGCAAAAGACGTAGAGCTGGACGTCGGCGAGTCGTACCTTTGTCTTGCTGACCCGCTTGATCCATTTTGGCGAAGCAGACTGGTGAGTGACTGCAAGGGAAGGTTAGCTACCCAATAGTCTTAACTGTTGAAGCCGGGGTTAGACATACTGAATGCAGTCCACACGGGACATTGGCGGAGTTCGCCGTCCCAGACAGCGGCGTGGAGGCGGAGGCCCTTTGTCATTTGATCCTCGTACACGATGAGGGAGTGCATGAAACCGTCGTCGACAATTCGACTATAATTGTCAGTTCTGTGGTCAAACAAGCTGTGTTCTGAAGCTTACGCTTGGAACAGCTTGCGCTCACCCCGTAGGATGAGGTCCTCTGTGGCAACTTGAACAGTAAGGCTGTTGCGCGTCTTGAATGACACGAAGCAGCAGTACATGAGGACAAGTTCTATGTCAAGTTAGTTACCGAGACAACCCAAAACTCATCATAAAAGGGAGATATACCTTCCCAGGTCATGAAGCATAGGTTCGCCCACAGCTTGGCGCAACCCTCATTCGGGCTCCACCGCCAGAACTGTAGGCTGCTTCCATCACGCTCAACGCACAGTTCATGTGCGCCGCGGAGTGAGAACCAGGGGCTTCCCATGTGATAGATCCGTAGGAGAAAGTAGGGGCACCTATCCCGTGCGCTCTGATAGACGATCAGGGTTATTTGCCGTTCATTAAACGGGCTGCTCTTGTAAGTGGATTGTCGCGTATAAGCGGAGGTCTGATCTTACCGCATGAATAGAACCCTTGCATCGCTGGGCATCCTGATTTGGTTCCAAGGAAGATGTGGGCCGTATGACTTGGATCTGGACGCAGTTAGATGGAGCAGATCACTTATGGGTTACATGGAGGACTCACGAATGCTGATGCTTGAGTGCAGTTCGGGAAGGCAAAGGGAGAGAAAAGATTTGCTCGGCCCAATGTACGCTCTAAGATCTCGTTAGAGTTGTATCTATTGTTGAGGTGTTCAACGTAAACTGACCGAAGTAAGGTTCGACTCGTCTAGTATGACATCGGGACGAATCGTGGGGTTTAGGCGGATAGGAGGAGGTGCTTCTCATGATCAGCATCATGTCTATGTTGGGAATGCCTACACTTACGAATGCCTCTGGCCTCTCGCAGCTGCATGATCTGCAACCGAACGCTTTCCATGGAGTTGAAGTCAAAGTTTGGTGACCTTACGGGTGTCAGTGATGGAATTCACGAGCGTTGGGTGGTGTTGGAGCCAACCTGGTCAGCAGCTCTCGCAACAATGTCAAGAAATGGTTGTAGAGGATGAAGCGTTGGGGTAGTGAGAGGCCCCCTGCTTCTTGGGTCATGGAATGGTACATCTTTCGCCAACGGTTCTCCTTGGTGAGAGTCCTGTCCTCATAGTGTGTGGTGATGTCTCGCAGGGATCGTGACAGACAAGGAAGGATGATTTCCAGATAATCGAGCACAACAGGGACGCGAGAGAAATGGGTCTGGGAGTATTCGGCGAGTTCACGGAGCAGTTGGGCCGAGATCCTGATCTCCTCGGTAGTGACAGCCAGATGAGCGTGAGGGGCTTCGGGGAGAGAATTGCGAAGCCCTACGAGATGAAATGCAACCTTGTCTGCCCGTTGTGCCTCGAGTAGACAGCCTTGAAGTAGATGTAGTCCAAGCTGGCCGCTTGGGACCATTTCCATGTTGGTAGGAGAGAGAGAAAGCGAGTCCATGGTCGATTAAGGGATTATTTCATCCTATGTGGATGAGTTGAGTATTAGAGTGAATGGTGTAAATGGCGGTTTTCCTATTTCCTCCCAGTGCTGCCCTTGTGGCCTCTTGATACGGATGAGGAATAATCGATCGAGGTACCAAATGCGGTGAGGAGGAGGTGCTCGCCGGCGGGGAAGTTGTCGTGGGGTCGGGGAGCGAAGTAACTCTGAGTAGATGGAGGGTGCTGAGAGATGGATGAATATCGATGGAGTGTTGGATATCCTATTTCTAGACAGGAACCAAGGATTAAGTCGAGGGTAGAGAGAAAGAAGACGTGTAAATAATAATAGGATAGGATAGGAGAGGAGGGGACGGCCGAGATGCAGGTCGTCAACAAACGTGTGATGCGAGCCGGGCAATCTGTTCAACACCATCCAGAGGGTGCACCCACACCAGTCTACTCATACCCATGGCCTTCCCTGACGTGGTCGGTGCACGGTTCTTATCGTGCTCCATGAGTGAGCCCATCAGGTCGATGCACGTAATGTCGGGAGGCTCTTTGGGGATTCGTCTTGTCCTCCAACTAAACAAGGGTCTTGACCACCTGATGACCAGATCCCGCATTTCCCGAGGACGAGCTCTGCGGGACATCAACTTTGAGGTTCCATCAACACCAGCAGCACGCAAACACATTGGGGGGGCAATTGCGCAGTGTGTATGGCCGAACTGGGCTGGGGAATTGGCGCGCCTGCTCGAGTCAACTTCTCAGGCGTTGCCACGATAGCAAGCATCTCTCGACATGACGCCAGACCAATGCATGAGGAGCTCGGGGCCGGCGACTGGGTTAGATCGGGGAGTGGGTGGGCACTCGCGCTGGGCAGAGAATGGGTGAAGGATGACCATTCTTCGAGGCCGCCGTCTACTCAGGGTCGAGGTGCGACGTGTTGCGACGGCGGCGACTCTGGTGGTGCACCCGCGGCATGTGGACTCTGTGTGGAGAAATCTGATGATGATGGAGATCGCGAAGACCCTCAAAGACCTCAAAGCGCCTTCAAAGCGCTTGGGAACAGCGTCTGTGCTGGGGTGCAGGTCCCTTTTGGCCTTCGCCTTGTGCGCTTCCCAACGCCCAAACTCCACCCCATGCTGGGTCGTCGGCTCAACGGCGCCCTGGTGCTCGAGCTTTGCTCAAGGGGCCATCCTGGCCATGAGGCTCGGCCAGCCACGACATGATGCCACTCTGGCCGTGTTCTGCCGTGGGGTTGCACATCCATGACAGCCGAGTCATGACAGCCTTCATGTCATGTGTGAGGTATAAGAGGCCGAGGGGGCAGCTCACTTGTCTCTTCTCACTCCTTGTCCCTTGGCTGGGTCGCAACCTGCCTGCGCCCTGCGACTGGCTGCTTCACTCGAGGCGACAACGTGGTTCCTCTGGACGATGCTGCCGAGAAGCATAGTTGTATTGGGTTCCGGAACATGATGGAGGTGATGAGATCTCGACCCAGCCAAGCGTGTTTCGAAACCTCGCTTCGTCGACAGTGGGGGGACAGAAGTGTCGCTTTGTATATGCGAAAAGCCTCGACTATCGGTACCTGAAGAGGTGACAACTTGCACAATATTCCAATGCACTGAAATATGGTACAATTATGAAGAAAAGAACACATAAGCAAAGAACATATAGATTATTTACAGATTCCTATCTCATAGACAGTCATTGTTGTAAATCGGTATCGATGTTGGATAGTCTGAGTATCGTGCATAGGTAAGCGACTAAGCTGGGTACCGAAGGATACCCCGACCTCCGCGTTGTCAGTAGCAGCGCCTTCCTTCTGCTCATCTCAACACCACCAGCAAGCCACCACCAGCCACACCTCACTGGCCTCAATTGACCCGTCACTTGATCAACACCAGCCCCACCCTCATCACCTGGTGAACATACATCGCGTCTACATACATCATGCATTGTCTCACTTCCATCTCACACAGTACCGAATAGATTCGCAATCGCAACCGCGTTGGCTGTCATGTCTTTTGCACTTGAAATATTTCTTGTTGCTGAAGCTCCCATGCTTTGTACAAGCATCTCATTCCTCATTGATGACCTGAGCTCATCCTCAGATGCTCATGATCATGGGCGTTCGAGTGGGAGCATGCAGCTCGACCAGCCGCCCTCTAGACCTTAATAACGCGTCGAACGACCATATCCCTTCGAGTTTCCGGTAACAAAAAAAAAAGCAAAGCACCCATCCTGTGCCATCATACAACACCCCCAAGACCAAAATACAAGGAAAGAGAAGGACCTCAAGTGCGAGGATCTCCGATGCGACGCTGAATGCGGCGACTATGCCCAGTCACGTCACGTTCATCGGCGCTTGGTGCCTCTCAGTGCGGTGCCTCTGCCTAGGAAGACTCTTCCTCTTCCTGGTCGGCCTGCACATTGGTTAGCCTCGAAATCCGTCAAGCTGTGGATTCCACACTTACGTTGTAAGCCTGCTTCTCATCCTCGTATCGCTTCTTGTCGACAGCAGCCTTGGCCTCATAGGGGGCACGCTGCTTCTCGTTCAGGGCCTTCCATCGCTCACCGAGGAGCTTGCCGACCTGGCCGAAAGAGATGCCGGGGTTCTCCTCACGAACGTTCTCACGCTGCTCGTTGGCGAAGAACATGTAGGCAGAGAGACCGCGCTTGGGGGCGTTGGGGTCTGGGCAGGTTAGCAATTGTTCTCAAGAGACTTGATTGTAGGTGACACCATTGGGCCACGCGCCAACACCAAGAGTGTGTGCGGCAGTTGCCAGCGGCGATACCAGATCAGACAGATCGGAGTTGAATCAGGACTTACCCTTCTTGCCTCGCTTCTTCTCAACCTTTCCACGCTTGCCAGCAGCAGCCTTAGGCATCTTGGATGTGTTCTATGATTGTGTGAGTTAAACTTGCTCCAGACTTGGAATGTGCGAAGGCGAAGTGATAGAGCAAGTGCGCTGGGAGAGTCGAGGGCGCCAACGCGCTTGACGCGATGCAAACGACGAGGGGTAGCTTGAGCTAAGCTCAGGCAATAGGTCGTTTGAGGGGATGGTGGATGAGGCGCAAACGCAATTGCGTTCCTCGTCGCGTGAAAACCGGCGTTTGGTGCAGAGAAAAAGCTGAATCCATGGAAGGCGCGTACCTTGGAAATGAATTTGGGAACGAGGGGGTGGCGGTGATGTCGTGAACTGCAATGCGCTTCAGTCAGCTATGCTTGCTTAGACGGGCGCGCAGAAGGCGAAGGTGAAGATGATGCAACGCGAGCGACGACGCAGCACGCAACTCCCAAGATGATCAGGTTTTTCAACAAAGATAAAAACGAGATCGGAGAGTTGACGCGACGCAATTCGCACGAGTAGAGGCGGCAAAGAATAAGAGAATGGGTATGTGGTGCTAGTTCTGGTGATGCGCGCCGCAGAGGAAGGTACTCACCACAAAGACGTGTCGAGTGTGGACGAGTAGGTATAGAGAGGCGCGGGTATGAGGGAGGATTTTGGGTGAGAGATTGTATGGGAGAGGAGAGAGGGAGGGAAAATGTATGGGGAGGCCAAGGCAGCCTTTTTACTATGGGGGAGTGATTGTGCGTGGGGAGGGAATGCGGCCTGCCCAGCTACCACACTTGGACGGACTGTTATGCTGGGCACTGGCATCAACTGGGTGCGGTGCTTGCTTCTTAGACGAGACCCCCCTTCCTTCCCTTCCCTTTTGCGAAAAAATGGGTGCGCGCGCGCACTCTGGGCTGCGGTGCCTCGAGCTTGCTTGCCTGGTGCTGGCCTGGTGCTGGTGCTAGTAGGAGGTACTGTCGCAGCGGCCTGTACCAAGTACCTGCCGCACCTGCCTGCCCTCTTCCCCCCCTTGGCCCTTCCTTGGTGCTGGGGGAGAGCGACCAGGACTCAAACCGAGCCCGGACATCCAAGCTCCTCAGAAGCACCTGCCTTTGGCCACTCACCAGCCCGCAAGCCTGTGGTCCTGCTGCTAATATTGCGTGGTACTGTACAGGTACAAGCCGCACGCAGCCCGCCGCGCCGAGGTACAGTACAAGGGCCTTGTACCGCGACACCTGCTGCGCAATCCGCACCGTATACCTGGGCCCAAGGCCTTTTTTGGGGGGGCCGACGGAACTGACTGGGACTGGGACTCGCAAGCCCCTCTGCCTTTGACCAGAGTGATCACCCTTGACCACACTCTGTGCCTCTCCCCCTCCACTCTCTTTCTCCGACTCTCTCTGCCCACGTTGTCTCCCTGTCTGGCCGGCGCTCAGTCTCGTCCTTGCCCAGTCAACGAGCTCAGCCCAGCGGGTTCTCTGGGTGATACCGTACCCGTGCCCTGCCGCCGCCCTCATCCGTTGTCTCCCTCCACCACTTCCCAGTCCCTCCACCTCCACCTCCCTGAGGCCGCTATCCTTCATCAATCAATCTCGGGCTTCCAGTCGCGCTCGACATGGACGCTACTGACACCCTCCTCCCTGTCTGCGCGCCATTTGTTTCTTTGCTCTCGTTACTTGTGCCACACCATTGCCTGCTGCGTACAACATTGCCATTACGGACCGTGACTGTGGACTACATTACCTTGCCTCCATACCTACCTGGACTAGGTAGGAGCGAGCTCCTGCGCCAGCGGCAGAGGAACTTTAACCCGCGTACTCAACCCGCAGCGGACTGGCGTACCAGGCGCTGACGTTCCCCGACTCCATCCAACGCCATCTCGGGCAGTCTGTCCGTCACCTTGCCCAAGCGCGTCTTCCTCGTGTCTCGTCCATCGGTCCTTGTCTTGGGTAGACTTGACACTGGCTGGCTCCTTGTTAGTCGTTTGGCTCCAGCCCAGCCGCCTCTGGGACTCGACTCGAAACGTCGACGCTCCTCCTTTTGCTAAGAAAACACCCGTCAGCAGGGCAGATTGTCGCCCACAAAAAGTGGCTCTCTGAAAAGTGATACCTTGCCGTACTCGGAGGGAGGCTGGCTGATGATTGAGAGACGGTGGTGGATGCTCATAGTGTTGCTAATTCAGAGTTTGGCGCTGCGACGGCGGAGCACCCTCACCTCACCACCACGAATATCACTGTTGCACCCTGGCATCGGAGCATGCTAAGACTGGGGAAAGTATCCGATCTTGTTCACGACAAAGAACCCGTGCCGGGCAACCGGGCGACCAAATGCGACCACCCGCTTTCGGGTTCGTCTCTCTGTTCCCAGCTCTGCCGTTTGGTAGGCAGGCAGGCAGATGAGCGTTGTCTCTGGAAACCCCAGCGCTATCCTGTGCCCAAGACAATCTCGGGCTATGTTTTACCTCACTCTCCAACTCACACCCCTACGCTGCGATACGCCGAGGCTACTGCCTCAAGCATACCGTATGTGCACACTTGGCGATGACACTACCTAGAGACATTTGTATCACTTGCACAACCTCCGATGGCCAGCAGAGATGATATTGATACAATGGGCGTAACAAGTTGGCCCTTGCCTGCTCTGGACGACATCATCTCGCCTCTTGTTACGGCTTTCGGCGCCCATGGCTCTTCTGACTACTGTATGCTCTCACGCCAGCCAATTTTGCCTACGCACGATCAACTCTGGGTCGCCTCCGTGACTGTCTTCCATCAGTTCTAGACCACTGGGATTTTCCCCCCGGCGCCTTGTCGATTATGCTTCCTGCTGATAACTGGAGCAACGATGGACTGGCGGGGTACTTGGATCATGCATGACGGAGAAGTACCGTCATACGAATTTTCAATGTACAGGTACAAGCCGGCGCGTACCCTCACATGGATGGATTGGATGCTCGCCTCCTCACAGCCATCCCCTTCATACCGACCTCAACGCAACGACACCTCCCTGTGCCGCCTTGCCTTGAAGGGGAGAAGACAGAGTCCAAACATCATCACAATAGGTGCTCTAACCTACATTTTCATGGTCCCCCGAAGCGAGCTTGAGAGGCAACATTTGGTTTGAGACCACACCCCGGCCAACTGCTGAAAGCCTGGCCCTCGTTTCCCATGCCACTCTTCCAGAGTCAGTGTGCAAGGACACAATACGGTCCTAGCTTCCGGAACGGAAAGGCTGGCAGTGTGTGCCATTGAGTGTATCACCGCAGTTCGGGGTTGTCGACTGGCATTCCTTCTTCAAGCGAATTCTGCGGAGAACAAGAACGAAGATCATACGCAGGAGGTGCATCATCGGTCATTGCCCCTCGATGCTATGCACATCAGTGCCTCTGGCCAAACGCACCGAGAAAAACACGGCCAAGACAGGCGACGAGAAATGGCAGATGACGAGGGATACCTCATGACGCATACATTGTCTGCGGGCGCAGCGGGTACCACGAGTCGTGCGAAAATGATCTTGGTGGGCTACCGCGCCGGGCGTGGTGGAGGTAATGGGCGTGGTATGAGGAACTCCTAGCCCCCAAGGCAAGGTGCAGCCGGAGCAAAAAGAGACAAGCAAGCAAATTGGCCAGCGAGGGCGGGTTTGCCGGGCTTGTCTGGGCTGTGCGCGCCATTTGGTCGCGCCGGGCCAAAACAAGGTGCAGAGGCACGCCGTAAGTGGCCCACGAGAGAGGTACCAGCAGAGACTTCCAGCGGGTACGCGACACACCTGTCTTTGGGTGGTCATGTAGTCCTCCTGGCATCTGATACTGTGCTGTACCAGGGCGCCGAGCGGGCTCTGGGCTCGCGCCAGAGCTCAGAAGGGGAGCTGAGCGTCCCCCCGCCCACGCAAACATTCTGCGTTCCTCTCCACTCGCTCTTCTTCCTGACAGGGCTCAGCCTTTCTGCCCCTTTCTATTTCCTGCCACCTGCTTTCTGTCGTGCTCCTTACTTGCTGCTGACCTGAGGGAAATGGCAAAACGCGCAAGGTTCAGCGCGCCTCGATGGCTGCCCAACCCGGGGCTAGTGACGACTCTTGCGGCTTGCCGATCTGGTCTGGTCTCTTGTCTGGTCATTCATTGTTTCCCAGGGAGATTGGGAGAATGATTTCCGCTGCGGGTTTTCCGGATCAGAACGCCTCCCCCCCAATCACCCCGCGATTGATTTTTCCCAACTTCTCGTGCTTCCTGGTCGTGTCTGCTCTGTCCTTCTCGTCGATGTCTAAGCTTCCAGTTCCGTGCGTGCCTCGAAATCGCCAAGCCATATCACGTGCATCCACGAGATGGTCATAGCTCCCTACAGCTGCTAAGCCCTATCGGGTGTTCCTGGTGGATGGAGACGAAGGAAATCGTCTGCTGGGACTGGCGAATTCTTGGGAAATCGGGCAAGGGAAGATGGCCATAAGGCATGGATCCATGATTCGAAACCTGACACTTGCATTTGCATGACGAGCTGTTCCAGGCACTGCCGTCGACGCGCATCGCTAGCCGCAAACTCAGGGCTCGAGGCGCGTCGTCAGAGTTTTCTTCGAGTCCTCGAGAAACCCCAGCAGATCTTTCTTCGAGTCTCCATCTCCGGGGGTACGTACGTATCTTAACTAACTCGAGAGCCGGCGGTTCTCACCGGGCTGTAGACCGGTGCGGAGGCCATTCCCAGCTGTGGGCGGAGTAGTCACGATGAACATTCTCGAAAACTGGGTGTCATGTGTGGTGTCATTCTTCCATCTCAGGATCAAGAACAACGTCGCGTAGCTCATCATCGCGCGCCCAGTCGATCCCGCTGCCGGCGATTATCCCGCTTGCCACGCCCTTCATTACTCTCCATCTCTGCTTACTCGCCTTGAGCTCTGCCTCCAGTTTCGCTTGCTCTTGCATCATCTTGGTGTTATTCGGCGGGATCCTCTTCTTTTGCTTCGCCTCCTCTGCCAGCTCGAATAGCTCTGCCGTTGATGCCACGTTTTTCCGGGAGGCAAGCAAAGTGTTGCTCTGCGTAGAAGTCAATTCGTCCCAAACTCTCCCAGTCTTAGCCACCTCCTCAGCAACTGCAATGGATGCCTCATCTCTACGTTCCACATATGGGAGAAGCTCACTAGTGAATGTCAGCCATGCGTGATTGTGTGGGAAACAAGGGCTCAAACCGTTCAACAGGCGCAGCTTCTGTCCCGCCATGAACGGCCTTGAGGATGGGGTTGGCCATGACAACGGCGTCAATCACCTCGTTCCTCAAGACATACTTTGCCCTCGACTCGAGAAGCTCCGACTGCGCCTTGCGTGTTTCTTCTGGTGTGAATGATGATGGATCATCTGCAAGGATGTGAGCTTATGAGACAGAGTTTCTGCAGCATAAACAAACCTGGCTGGTGAGAGCGCTGCGCGTTGATGATTGCAATTTCTAGCCGAAGCTCTTGTATTCTGTCGTAGAGGGCAAGGATCTTCTCCTCATCTTCTGATATGGGCAAATGAGATGCTTCATTCTGGCCGTCGGCCATGGGCTGATCGATCGAGTCAGCCATGAGAAAAAATATGTCCCTATTCTTCTCCTCATGTCGATAACCTCAACCAGACAACCGCGTCGAGAGAGCATATGCGCGAGAGTGGATGTGAGCCGTGCTGATGTGGCTGTGCGATGTGGCTGAAGCCTGTGGCGTATGGTACCAATGAGCGCAGGCAGCCTGTCACAAGACACTCCCAAGGACAATCACGGGTGGCTTGGATGTCGGTCTAACTTTCGTCACGCGAATACACACACTTTATGAGAAAGTCAGGCATCCTTAAACACCGGCTTTGATCGTGCTAAGCTCCGGTGACTCTGCCCATATATCCTCTGACCCACGTTCTCGCTCTCGCCGGTCGCGCATCGCGGCATCGCTTTCCATGGGAGATGTCTCGGGATGGCTCTCCAGGTGTTGATAGCCCATACGGGCCAGCGGCTGGAGGTCGATATCGCACAGTTCTCCGTGTATGACTCGCTATGGGAGATCTTGTTCCCGATTGCTTGCTAACTTGGTCGCAGCCTCGATGATCTCAAGGCCTGGGTCTCCAGGAACACCTCGATCCCACCTCAGCATATCGTCGCCTTGACCCCTCACGGGCGTACCGTCAAGTTTGCCAACCTGCATGCGGAGGTGTGTAACACGTCCAAAGACAAATCGCCTCTAACTCGCCCAAAGAAAGAAGTCTTCATCTACGACATCCGAATAAGCGCGTCGGGAGCCGCAAACCTGATCGTCCCAATCTCCGCGCCGAAGCCTTACGCTATCACGAGTGCGCCGAACTCGATCGACGATGTACAAGCGATATCATCATGGCAAACTCTGTACCAGGATCGCCGCAACTGGGCGATGCGCCTGGCAGAAGACTGCGGACACATGAGTGCGGCTACACATGCACGATACGACGAAATCGATGTCATCATCAAGTGCCTGGATGCCGCGGTAACCAACCTCGAAATCAGCATCAAGCAGATTGAACCGAAATACACTGACCTAAAGAAATGGGTTACACCGACTTTGGAAGAGCATGGAAATCTGGTGTCGAGATGGGAGCGATGTCTCGAACTTGCGAGGAATACCCCGATTTCGCCCTTGATGGTCAAATTCATGACTCGACGAGAGGTTAAGAAGTCTAGGCCGACCCTGGAAGACCTGATCGAGCTGGATACTGCGAAAAAGGCAGGGAAACTAGCGCCAACCGCTCATCGGAGGTTCAGTGATAAGGCCAAAGAACTCGACAATGCGGCCTCACGAATGTACCAGGGCTTAGAAGCGTTGATTGGCGACTTTGAGAAGCTGATGAGCCGTTCCGCTTTGACACACAGCGCCGACTCTGCACAGCTCCTCGAGGACATTGAGGCGGTGGTGAAACAGATGGACTCTGACTATCGCACGGCTCTATCATACGGCAATTCGCAACGCGATCTCGCCCAGGCGTCCAAAACAGCCTCTATTCACACCGAGCATATGGTGCCAACATTGAAGATGCGAGCTCAGGAGATGGACGACATGCTTCACTACGCCACCGATGCTCGCAACTCCATCGCCTCCGAATCGGCCAAGTTTATGCGATACGTCACAGAGATCACATCTCTCCACAGCAATGTCAAGACCCAGATCAACGTGCTCAACCAGTCCGAGGACGACATGACAACATTTGATTACTTGCGTCTGATCCACCAGCTCCCTTTTATGTACGCTGCCTTCGTGGCAGAAGCTGTTCGACGCCGAGAATGGGTCGACAAGGTCAAGACTGATTCTTCAACCCTGGCGAATGAGATGGCACTTTTTCAAGACGAAGAGTCGAAGCGGCGGCGCAAATGGCAGAAGATGATTGGCAGTATGTATGGGCCAGACCTAGACACGAATGTCATGGGTCTCGAAGTCAACTTGCTGGGAGAAGACATCCCCTGGCCATCGGTAACAAAAGAGGATCTGACAGATTTCATTCAGATCCTGCAAGAGCAAGATATTGACCAGGCTGTTTTAGGCGACGTAGTGAAGCTTGTGCAAGATCTTGATCATCCAACAAAGCAGCAGTCCAAGAGACTCAAGGCCTTTAAGAATGGAAGCGTGCATGAGGCGGCTCTTGGAAGGAGCGGGCTGATGATTCGGGGAGATGACGATCTCCTGCGGTCGCTCCAGGACGACAAGGGCAAACTCGAGAACAAGCTCAAGACAGCTGAGAGTCGGGTACGGCGGTTGGAAGACCTGCTACATCGGCAGAGCCAGGCAACCCGTCCGGGGAATCTCTTCTATCCTTCAGGTCCTCAACAACGTGAAAGGGGCAACTCCGGCTCTTCAGTCAGGTCAAGTCGGTTCGACGACCGCAGACGATCTTCAGACGGTGTGGATCCGTTGCTACGCCGTGTCACCCAGTTGGAGAATGAGCTACGTGAAGAGAAACAGCGCTCGACTCGCCTACAACAAGAGCTCGCGACTCAAGCAACCCAGCATGAGGATATGAAGGGCCAGAATGAAGACTTGAAACGCCGGCATGAGGACCTGAACGGCCAGATTGAAGAGGTTAACACCACCAAGAAGGATCTACTCGGAAACATGGAGGCATTCAAGCACGAGTTTCTGGAAGAGAGGAAGTCTCTGGAGAGCGAGATTAAAAATCTCAGAGCTCGCCTGGAGTACACTGAGGACGAAATCGAGCATTTCGATGAGTCGAGGCAGCACGAAAAGGCTGGCTATGTTGTCAGAGTGGAGGAGCTTGAAGCCGAGATTGAGCAAATCAACAAGCAACGCCAGGACGATGCTCTCAAGGCTCAGGGCCAGGTCGAATTCCTCAGGAAAGAGACAAGGATTCAGAGGGAGCAGCAGGATGCTCTGGAACGACAAGTGCAGTCAGCTCAAGAGGAAGCTCGCAATGCCTCAAGAATGTTGGCCACTGCTGAGGAGACCTCGGAAAATCAGTGGCAGGCCTTGACAAAGCTCTACGCGGAGCTTTCACCGGATGTCGCCATCCCTGACAACTTGGTGGATCTCTCAGACTCTCTCATTGCTGTAGCGACAGAGCTCGTTGCCAAGCTGCGCAACTCAGATGCCGACATTGATCTGCTCAAGACTGATGTGGAGCACCTCACAGCAACCGCCAAGGAACTGCGGGAACAAATTGCTGACAAGGATTCAAAGCTTTCTGAAGGCGAAATTACAACTGTCCACCTTAGGGAGAGCCTCTCCAAGGAAGAGGCAAAGGTTTCTGCTCTGGAAGAGGAGTTGGCAGATGGCAGAGAGCAGCTCACTGAGCTGCGTGCCAAGCTCAGTGACGGCGAAACTGGCTCGGAAGCCTTGCAAAAGAGGGTCGAGGAAGAGGAGAAGAAGGTGATGACACTGACAGAAGAGGTAGCATCGAAGCAGTCTCAGGTCGGCAGTCTGGAGGAAGAGCTTCGCCTGTTTCGGGAGAAGGTTGAAGCCCTCCACGGCAAGCTATCTACTCTGAGCAGCCAATACGAGCAGCGAGATGAGAAGACAAAGGATCTAACACAGCGACTGTACTCGCAGAACGACCGCATGTGTCGTCTTCTCGAGCGGGTGGGCTTCGCCATCACGCGAAAGGATGGGGAGGTGACGGTTACCAAGATTCCACGATCCGAGAGGAACGCCCCGAACCCCAACGACTCATCTGACCCTGGCTCATCTCTCCGTCGATCAGGAACGCTGAGCCGTGCCATGGCCGACAGCACGGATCTTGAGCTCCTCTACTGGCTCAGCAACTCGGACATGCAAGCCGAGGGTGAGAAGTACGAGGCGTTCATGAACAAGCTTGGCAATTTCGACATGGACCTATTCTCGGAAACCATTTACCGCAGAATTAAAGAGGTGGAGCACATGGCACGGAAATGGCAACGAGAGGCACGGGCTTACCGGGAAAAGGCCCACCACTTGCAAAAGGATTCGCACGAAAAGATTGCGTTCAAGCACTTCAAGGAGGGCGACCTTGCCTTGTTCCTACCAACGCGTAACCAGCAGGCAGGAGCATGGGCGGCCTTCAATGTTGGGTTCCCTCACTATTTCCTCCGAGAGCAGGATGCTCATCGACTCCGTCACCGAGAGTGGCTTGTTGCCCGAATCTCGCGGATCCAGGAGCGCGTGGTGGACCTCTCAAAGAGTCTACAGCCGAGCAACGAGACGGACTCGATCAACGATGAGGAGAATGACAACCCTTTCCAGTTGTCGGACGGTCTGCGATGGTATCTAATCGATGCCTTCGAGGACAAACCAGGAGCTCCTTCGACCCCGGGCATGGGCAAGTCGACGGTTGCAGCCAACACGGTGGAAGCGACAGCAAACATCCATACCCATGCCACGGGCGCCAGGGGTAAGAGCCGTGACAGTGTCGCTAGTATCGAGGGCATCAACAAGACTCTGTCCAAGAGTCTGGAGAGCAGACGCAGCAGCACCGGGTCCAGAAAGGCTCTACCGTTCCAGCTTGGAGGTACGACGACTTTGTTAAAGAACAGCGCCCTGGCCAGTGAAACAAACTCACTCCGAGCTCACCCAACAGACACCCCTTCCGGCGCGAGTCCCACACAAGGAGGGCTTCTCACGGTGACCAATGCCAGCAATGCGCCCAAGGCAGCCGTAGACGGTCAAGACGCGCAAAGGAACGAACAAGCGGACAACATTGCCAAGTCGCCCCCGAGCGAGTCATCAGCAAAAGGCGGCGGCGCCCGACCGGACGAGGTACGAAACGTCGACTCCCTTCTAGGACCCTAGGTTGCTGATGGCCACGTGGCAGCCTCGGATTGCGGTGCAGCGGGAGGACTCGATTGAGAGTCAGACAAAGAAGTCGGTGGTATGGGATTCACTGTGGAGCGTGGACTACAACTATGAGGGTGGTGGACGAAAGTAGTCCAGATGTGCGATTACTTGAGGGGAATTTCACTTGTCATGGTCTGAGCCAAAACTCATGAGAAGCTTTTCATCATGGTGTTATGGAAGGGTGTTTCTACTGGATGCATCAGCGGCACTTTTCCTTTGTCCTATGATATATACAGGTGGGACGGTAGATGGGGACAATGTTTTGATTTTGACAGCTATCTATGGCGGCACCGACGTGAGAATTGTCTAAGCAATCTCGGATCAACTCTGAATGGTCTGTCAACAGTCAATACCTAGCATTCGTGCAATCGTGTCAAGTCTGGGGGGGGCACAATCAGGCGCAGCTTGCCGCCTGGGCGAAGGCATTCCTTGAGGAAGTGGATGTAGTTGGTGAGTTCGGTGGGAGTATTGTACTCATCCCCCGGGAAGACCAAAAACTCGTCATCCTCTTGTTTTGCAACATACTCTTCACTGTCGACCAAGTCAAAGTCGATGAGCTGGGGAACACCAACGAGAACAAGAGTCTTGAGACGAAGATGCCTACCCATCTTGACGAACAAGGCCTCGATGGATTCGCGCCTCTCTTCCTCGATGCCGCGGATGTTTAGACAGAGGCTCTCAAGGTCGGTGAGAAGCGACCATTCGAGGTCAAACAAGGCATCTTGATCGTGTAAGAATCTTTCCAGAGCAACATTTTCGACATTCCCCAACTGTAGAAAGGGGATACTGGGAAAGGTTCGACGCACGTTGTGTGCTCCTGTCCGGTGCAATAGCGGGTCACCCTTGCGAATCAAGAGATGGCGTATGTGCTGGCACTCGAGGAGGGGGTCGTCTGACTCCGGCCGCCTTGTCCACGCCCGAGCGTTGGGGCCGTTTGGTCCACCAAGCAAGTCAACAGAAAGGGGGATATTGTCAAGCAACCTGGTGCTAAGAAGAGGGGTCTCTTCAACCTTCTTGGCGAGCTCCTCGAGGGCGTCACCTCTCGATACCTCATTCAACACACGCTCATGCATGTTGTCCTGGTCCAACACATGCTCCATATATTCCTTGTTTTTGAAGCGATCATAGACGTGTAAGCGATTTGCAAAATGGTGGCTGATGAGTTTCTCCTTCAACCACTTCTCCTGTTCAGGGGACCACCCAATAAAATAACACGTACGAGTGCCCACCATGTCGGCGATGGGGGCAGTCGCAGATGCAACTCTCCTTGGGAGGGAGAACTTGAATCTTTCCGCGAATATACCCATCCGTTCTCGCATTCGATCCTGAAATGGGATTCTGGAGTTCCCCCCGAGTGTAGACAATGGTGGAGAAGACTTGACGGTGCTCTAGGCAGGTCTTCTCGTCAAGGGCTTCGCGGATCCAGCACTTGTTCTGTTGTGTTTCACGCTTTGCAAGCCCGAGGGTGTCAGAGATTGTCGGGCGATCGGCTGGTTCGGTCCCGTTGCTTAGTTTGTTGGCCATGTTGGTAACTGTGTTGACTTGTGTGTAGTAAGTTGATGGTTGTTGGTATTGGAGAATGGATTATTGTTCTCGAGGCTGGTCACAAAACCTCGAGTTGGGGGACTTCTATGGTATACTCATACGAAGTCAAATGTTTGAGCACTTTGCTCTTCATTGTTCTTGCTTTGATGTTTATAGACAAAGACATGGTCGTGTTCACAACCAAGACAACCAGACTTGGAGGGAGTGTGTAATGAAGTCTTTTTTGCGCCTTTGTGCTTGTTCTAATTTGAATCAGAGAGTCAAATGGGGGCAACAAGAGTCTTCAGGGTTAGCAGTGATATCTCTTTCAAGTCAGTGAGTTTCTGAACCATCATGGCTTTGTATCAATATCAAGGTGTTGTAGGTAGAGTTGCACTGAAATAGACCGCTGACGTCAGCCTCCGGTGAACGTTCCTGGCGTCGGTATTGTCGCTTATCGCAACCCTTGTCATGACGCTCGATAAGGCTGAAGCACCTCTCTTAGCGGGCGGCGGCGCCTTTGGACCGCCTCTTTTTACACAAACTCCAACCGCACCCGCCGCCCGGAGCGCGAGTCTTCAATGGGGAACCAGCCATGTAGGCTGCCATCTCGTCAATGGCAATGATCTCTCAAACGTCACAGTCGCAGGCGCAGGCGCAGCCTGACGCACCAGGCTCGACGCGCGCCCTGCCCACCGAGCTGCTCTACCACATCATCGAGTCCGTCCTACCCTCGAATCCTCGCGCCTTGATACCGCCGTCGCACATCTCAACAAAGACGCTCCTCGCCTTGACCCGGGTCTCGCGCGACACGTACCGATTGGCCACTCGGCTACTGCGAGAGCGATGCCTCTATATCGACACGGACCGCCGCCTGGCCGACCTCTTGCTCTGCGTCCCTCGCTTTGTCCCGAGCCTGCCGCCCGTCTTGTCCCTACGGAACATCACATCTCTCTATCTGGCCCCTTTTGGCGACTCGCTCGATGACCAGCCCACGGCGATCTGGGTGCGGGAGCTCTTTTGCGAGGTCTGCGAGACGCTGAGGAGGCTGGTGGTCCTCATGCCATTCCAGAGCCTGGATCCCCTCGACGACCACCTCAGCATCCGGAGAACCCTCCGCGAGGGGTTTGAGCGGCTGCACAGACTGCAGGAGTTTGTCTGCCTCGGCGACTATCCGGCACTGAGTGTCCCCGACAGTCCCACGGACGTATGGCGGTTGTGGCCCGACCTCGAGCGCCTCACGCTGTTCGGGGCGCCGGTGGACAGCCACTGGCTGTGGTGGGACATTGCGACGCTCCCAAAACTGCACCATGTCATCCTCGCGCGGTCGCTCAATGTCGAGGCCACCAACATCAAGGACGAGTATTTCCACAAGCTACCCCGAGACGACGCCAAACTCGACCGGGACATCAAGATCGTGCTGCTGGACGCCGCGTTTGTGTGGAGGGGGGTCAAGACGGATCGCTGGAAGGAGATTGACCCCAAGAAACGCATGACGGTCGAGCTGTACGATGTTCCCACCTCGTTCTACGGCGATGAGATGCCCCGAGAGCTTGTGACGACGTGGGTAAAGCGAGGAGCCTTAGATGGAAGCTTGTGGGATTGGCAAGGAACCGTTGTGGGGGAGTCTTGACAAGCAAGTCACGATATACATACACTTGTGATATAATACTGAGTAGAGTCGAGGACGATCTAGACCTCGCAGGCGTTTGTAAATAATTATTCACACCGACGCAGAACTGGGCTTGCCTGTGCTACCTGTATATGGATCACCTGGCATCGAATGGAGATCTCGTGAATATCTGTAATCTGTGGATATTTCTGCTGAGTTGTTGGAAACTCGGCCTGGTTCCCCACGCTTGATGAGTTGTGGATCTCGAGACGACCGCCAAGTTTGGTGATCCGGCAAAACGGCAAAAGCAACAGCAGACCAACAGTAATGCAGACAAATGGAAATGCACCTCTTCGGACTATTATTCTAGTACGCGGATCAGAGCCCCTCCCCCTCACTCGAGGGCCCCGCGATCGCAGTCCACCGCACGGGTTTAACGGGAAACGGTGAAGCTCCAGGGTAGCAGATTCCGTGCCTCGCTGGCACGTTTGGTGGCCAGCAGCAGCGAACGACCCTTCCCCCACCGAGGCCTGTTCCCGGGGGAAGGAGAGGGGGCGGGGGATCCACCGAAGAAGCCCCAAAAGGGCGCTAGAAATCCTTCCACCGGCGCCCCGTGCCCGGGCTGCCCCCAGTGCACCCCCCTTGCGACCTGCCTGAATAGGGCGACCCTTCAGCGGGTTCGGCCCATTCTTTCGCAGCGGGCTCCGGCTTCGCTTTTTCCAGAAAACCCGCCATCGCCATCGGATTGGAAACCACCTTGCTACTGCCCCCCCAAAAATACGCCCTCTTGCTGCGATTCGACGTTCATCGTCAAACTCCCCCTCCACGACTTTAGACGCCGCCATTCGGATCCTTTTTTTTGGCCTTGAGATTTGGGTTACAGTCTTAGTTACATCTCTCCACCGCATTCCTTCCATCCCGACTTCTCTCTCTGGCATCTTCGACCTGCCATGTCCTCGTCGGCCGTCCCAGAGAGCAGCTAGCAGCAGAACACAAAAAAAGCTCTGAAACTCTATCCGTAGCCCTCCCTCGCATCCGGACAGCACCGGGCATGCCCGCGCGCCACAGCCTGCTGTAAAACCGTTTGACCTGTCAGACCTGCTGCTCGACCCTCAAAACCTCCCGAGATCCCGATCCTTCCGAGCACCGTTTGAACGGTTCCCGCTCCGCTCCCCGTTGACCATGCCCGACAAGTCGGCGTCGGTCGTCACCTACGCCGCCGGAGCCTCTCTCGCCGCCGCCGCCCTCATCTACGTCTTTGCGCCCAACTTTTCCATCGACCACGACCCAGCGAGCTCGAAGAAGAAGTCCATTGTCGGTCTGCGGAACCAGGCCAATGACTGCTTCATCAACTCGGTCCTCCAGGCCCTCGCCGGCCTCGGGGAGCTGCGCGTCTACCTGATCCGCGAGACGCACCGTCGCCGTATTGAGGATCCCGCTGTCTATGCCAGCCTTGTCCAGCCCGAGGGCAAGCAGATGGCCCAATGGAAGCTACAGGGTCTGCAGGAGGGCCTCGTCACACAGGGATTGAAGGAGATGCTGGATGCGCTTAACGAACGCCCCATCTATAAGAAGTCCATTTCGCCTTTCCAGTTCGTCAAGGTCCTGGAGGCTGCTTTTAAGCAAAGGATCAGCCGCCAGCAGCAGGACGCGCAGGAGTTTCTGCAGATTGTCGCCGAGAGGCTCAAGGATGAGTATCACTGCGGCCAGCGCGCAAGACTCCACGCTCGGAGAGGTCTCATAGCCAGGCCCAGCACCTTGAGCCTCGATCAGACGTCGAGCAACCAGGTCAACGGGAATGATAGCGATGGGTCGTCACAGGAGCAGTCAGCCAACAACGACAACGGTGATTCTGCCATTGAACCGTCCACAGAAGCCGAGATTCCCCAGATCAACGGCCAATTACCAATTGAGATAGAGGAGGGCTTCCCCATGGAGGGAAAATACGAGTCCCATCTAGAGTGCCAGACCTGTCGATACAAGACCAAGCCACGAGAGGAGACGTTCTGTACCATCACACTGGCTGTGCCACAGGTCTCGAGCACAACCCTCAACGCGTGCTTTGACGGAATCTTCAAGACCGAGTATATTGACGATTTCAAGTGCGAGATGTGCCGCCTGTTGCAGACAAGGAACAACCTACAGGAAGAGATTGCCAAGTCGACATCTGACAGCTTCAAGGCGCAGGCCCAGGAGAGCCTTGATAAGCTGCAGTACGCCATTGACACCGACCCCGAGAACCCCCCCGAGGATGTGGCGCTTGGGGATATGCGGTATGCGCCCAAGCGGAGAATCGCAAAGACGACTCGCATGTCAATCTTCCCCAAGATCCTGGCCATTCACCTCTCGCGGTCCATCTACGATGCCGGGCAAATGACACAGAAGAACTCTGCCAAGGTCTCTTTCCCAGAGCAACTGCCCCTGGGTGGCTTGATGGACCAGAGGAAGTACAAGCTTCTGGGACTTGTAACCCATCGTGGTGGACATAACAGTGGTCACTACGAAGCCTTCAGGCGGCAAAATCTTCCTGCCCCCTACTCCAACCCGAGCACTTTCCAGCCTTCCGAGGTCTATAGCAAGACCCCGACGCCTATCTCTACTCCCGTGATTGGGGCTCGCCCGACGCACAGCCCAGCAATCTCGACCCCCGATCTCCTATCGGCATCGTCGGGTGACAGCTCGTCGACGCCGTCGCTGGAGTCAATGGCTGCTCCTCCGAGGAGCGTCCCCTCGGATCTGCGCACCTCGATTAGCCTCCCAGCAATAGGCAAGAAGGACTCCGAGACTGTCAGTCTTCGCTCTGTCGCCGCATCAACCAAGTCGGCGCTCTCCAAGCTCACATCTCCGAAGCAGACACACGACAGCCCGTCACCTCCAAAGCCAGTGATTTCGCCGCCCAAGCGATCGAGGAGGCGCAAGGCGACGACGGACAAGTGGTGGCGGGTCAACGACGAAAAGGTGCGCGAGGCAAAGACCAGCGAGGTGCTGGGCATGCAGCGGGAGGTGTATCTGCTATTCTACGAGCTCGAGAAGGATTCCTAGTGGGCCTCGGCTCGGAAGCGTCTGATCTCGAGCCGTTGATCATGTGCCACGAAGTGATGGATGTGTATTTGTTATTGCTGATGTTTGCTCTACTCGAAGGGGGCGTGGCCTGGACTTTTGGTGCAAGTCGGCCCGTGTTTCATCTTCATGCTTGTTTATTACTTTTTTTGCATGGGTTGGCGTTGCAAAATGCCGGTGTTTCGATGTGGTTAGATTCCATTATTTCTTGATGAAGGATATGAGCACTTTTTGGTGGGCAGACGGGGTTGAAGTCAAGCGGGTTTTGTAGATGGTGACGGTCTTTCAGAAGAAGATAGAACGGTACCAGGCGTACCTGCATATGAAAATCAATACAGCGCATCTCTTAGAACAATTGCACTTGTATATCTTGTCTGCGAAGATGGCCGTCTAGGAAGAGTAGCTTCTCATGAGGGATCGCCTTTAGGGTCGCCTTTTTTCTCGGGCATACTAGGAAACTGGCATCACAAGTTCGGTAGCAGACCCCAATGGCATTCAAAGACAAGAATCAGAGCATGGAAGTACATTTTATCCTAGGAGCAATTCTCTCTTGCTAGTGTCCGAGGGATTCGGTTTTGGCTGTCCTCACATAACAAGTTGCTCCAGCTCAACCGTAAGCTACGTAAACAAGGGCATTTTGGGATATGCCGATATTGGATGCTACCTCATAGCCCAGGGTGGCCTTCTAGAAGACACGCCATGTCAGCCCGGTGCAGACAGCAGAACTGCTGGCATGTTTCCGAGGGCAGGGTGCTTATAGCCTGCAGATTGTCAATAGTACCTGCTTGACTCTTGCTTGAGTGATGACCGCAGGGAACACAATAAAGATCCTTGTCATCATGCTGTCGCCCATGCATGATGCATGTCATGAACGTCTGCCTCTCTCTGCCTTTGCCCGGTTACGGTCATGGTGTGTACATAATAGGCAAGATAGAGTTTCTTGGCTGTTACGAGAAAGAACCAAAGGGGAAAAATGGATAAATTCTATTTTGACGAGGGTTGGATGATCACCTGTGTTGGCTTTGAAACAATATCCTTGTCTGTTTATGTAGGCTCTCCTTTTTTTTTTTCCCCTAGGATGGACGGGCCGACTATGTTGTGCGATTGTGCTGGGCAGTTGGCCATATGCTGCAGCACCCAGTTTGACTAATCAAAAAGAACAGTTGAGCGATAGAAAATCGGCAGATTCTATCACCGATGAAATAAGAATCGATATAGGGTATACAGAAGCCAGTTGAAACATTTCACGATCCAAATCTGCCTTGGAGGGATTCACACAAGATTGCGCATCACCCTAGCAGCCAATCATGTTCCCTCACCCCTTGCATTCGCGGCTGCTGAGTCATCAAAAGGAGTCGAGGCCAACGTCAAACATGACGACCCAGCCTTGGTCGTTGCTGTCCCAAGCCTGATTTTGTTGCATCTGGCCTCATCAATAATCTCCATTCCCCTCATTTCTTTCATCTAGATTCTGGGGTCCTCGGATTGAAGCTGGCTGTGTGTTTATTTTTTTTTACTTGATTCATGTTGAAGTTGTAGGCGCAGAAACCTACAGCTACGACTTGCCCGTTTCAGTGGTCCAGAGTGGGCAAGGGATCAGCACACGTCTGCATTGACGTTTTCTCATCTGGACCAAGGCATTGACAAGAAGAAACGTTTCCTTTGCGGTTATGAGAGCTTCATGAGAAGAGCAGCCTCATGAGAATGGTGCGGCGCAAAATTGGCATCTCAGCAAGTCACATCGGCTCCCCCTGAGCCTCATCTCACCTTTATACGCCTTCACTCACATCACCACATTCCAAACTTGACTATTTCCCAAAATGGCTATACTTTCTCGCCGCCTTCGTCGTCGTCTCAAGACCCCCTTCATCCTCATCATCCTCTCCACCTTCATCATCTACTCCATTCTCCCACACGACTCAGCCATCCGCCTAGCCATCGTCTTCAACATATCACGCTTCTTCAACCTTCTACGCGGCGCCACGACAGACCGTGACGCCTGGCTCCGAGCACCGGCGCGGTATAGCGTGGATCTGAGCACCGAGGTCGGCTACCTCATCAAGACCGGCTATGGTACCCGCCACCGCGTGCCCGACCAGCTCGCTGCCTTTGCCTCAACCGGCGGCTATTTGGGAAAGGAGGGTCAGAGTTTTCTCGTCGTCGGCGATTGGACCACGGTGAACCAGACGGATGCGACGCTGATGGGCGTCACTGTGCATGATGCCATCAAGAGGGTCATGGAGACCAAGATCCGAGGCAAGGTTGAGGATTACCCGAGGCTGGTCAAGTACAGGAGCCTCCAGGAAAAGCTTGAGTCAGGAGATGAGGATGAGGCTCTGAGAATTGGCCAGGGCTTCGGCTGGGAGTTGGATGCGCTCAAGGTATGTCCGTCCCTTCCGATAGTTGGTTGGCCAAATATGGATACACATACTAACCTCATGTAGTTCATCATGGGCATGGAGATGATCTACAAGGAACTACCCGGCAAGAAGTGGTACATCATCCTGGACGATGATACCTTTCTAGTCCGCCCTTCGCTGGAGCTCCTGCTGGGTCATGTCGACTACCGCAAGCCTCAGTATATTGGCAACGCCGTTGGCGACTTCAAGGCGCGCTTTGGGCACGGAGGATCCGGCATTCTCATCTCCGGAGAGGCCATGAGGCGCCTCTTTGGGCACCCGGGCATCGTCCAGGAAGCATATGCCGAGTCCATGACTGAGACGTGGGGTGACCGGCTCGTAGCCACAACGCTCCAGAAGCTGGGGATCTATATCGAGGAGAGCTACAACCACCACTTTAACGGCGAACCGCCGTCCATCACGCGCATCTGGGGCGACCGTTTCTGCTCGCCCCTGGTCTCCTTCCACGGCCTGCGCAAACCCGGAGAGATGCGCCACGTGGGGCAGACGCTCGCCGAGAGGGATCGACCGGTGCTATGGCGCGACGTATGGGAACTGTTCGGGGGCTCTCCCATGTCGACGCTCGAGGGACGACCGACCGAATTGACGGCCGACCATGTGGGCAAGCCTGACGAGCACACGCGTTCGTGGGGGGATGTAAGGAGCGCAAACGCCTGTCAGACGCGGTGCCAGCAGAGCGGTCGGCGGTGCTTGGCATGGACATACGAGATGGAGAGCGAGAGGTGTCACACGAGCCCTTGGCTGCTGCTGGGGGCGGATGGCGCTACGGCAAAGGCATCGGGGGTGAACTGGCCTGAGGTGAAGCCACTGCTCAGAGCCTGCTCATGATGGGGACGGTGAGCTTCTGCGCAGCTGAGGGAGGGAGAATCCGAGAAATCAGTTGGGCTAGGGGCTCCATCCAGCCCAGCCCGGCTGTCGAGTTCGAGTCCGGGACAGAGGGTATGGTTTGGGATGGGCTCCGGTGCATTGTTTTGCAAGGATTGGCGGCTTCGCCTGGCGGTATGGCACGCATGGAGTTCGTCAGACGGTGTATCATATCATGTATCATAGGTTGCCATAGGCTGCCCCTTTTAGCGTCGACAGCAAAGCAAAGCACGACGTCTCATTGGAACAGCATGCACGGCCGGGCTAGCGACTCAAGAGCCGACCGATTTGGATAACCGGCGTGGAGAGGGACACTGGAACGTGGATCCCCATCGTACGGAGGGGGCCGGGGGAGGCTACGGCGGTAAAGCCCGACCGACGTTCCAGGAATTCGGGAGCTAATCGCAGGCGAGTCACCAAGGCGAGATGGTGAGATGCGCGAAGGGGACGTGGTTGGCCAGACAGTCTGCAGCCCCTTGTTGACGGCTTTCGCTCGCTTGCTTCCCGCCGCGTCTGTCAACCGGGATGTTTGCTGATGGTTGTGCCAGGATCCATTCATCCAACCCATCCAGCGAGCGAGCGAGCGCTGAGAAAGCCATACTTGGATTGGCGTCCGTCGGCTGAGTGTGAAGAGGGTCTTCCTTTTGGTTCCATCGGATGGAGGTGTCGAGCTGAGAACTGAATCAGTTGCAGCGGCTGAAGAGGAGCCGCGAGAGTCAGTCAGGCTCAGACATGGCTGAAGGCAAACAAACAGTCGGCTGTGTCACTCTGGCTGAGGCAGTCCAGGACCCGTTTTGGGCCCTTCTCCCTCCTGTTTAGGCATCTGCCTCTGCCTCCTGGAGATGGAACATGGCGAGGTTACACAAGAAAGATGATAAGTACCAGGGGGTGTGAGAAATTGGAAGAAAGGGAAGAAGGAGTAAAAAAAAAAGGTCCCCTAAGGTCGGTCGGGCCAGGGGGGAGATGAGATGAGATTGGGGGGAGTGTGGGCAGCGAGGAAATTTGACGGTGGCTTGGCGGGTACCTTCCATGTGCTGTGCTGAGCTGTGTGTGTGCTGCTTGCTTCCATGGGAAGGGCCGGGTAAAGCGCAACCTTCCATTAGATGGAGATATGGAATTTTGCTGTGCTGTGCTGTACAGTAATTATGACGCTAGAATGACGAGCCGAGGATCGGGGATTTTCTGCGACGATCGGTACTGTAGGTTATGGCTGGATGGCTGGATGGCTGGATGGCTGGATGGCTGGTGCTTGCTCGCCCCGTTCGTCAACCTCGCGTGTGCCCAACTGAGATGGAATCCCGTGAGATTGGATCAAATGTGGGTTTGTAAAGGTTTGGGTAGGTTCGCTGTCACCAGCTGGACGGACTCGGGTAATTGAGTAGGTACATTAGCGTCTTGGGGACCTCCCTGGGAGCTAAGGTTTTTAGGGACTCGTTCACTCGTGGGGTCCAGTGGCTTGCGGGGGATGGATGGGACCTGGAAGCAATCCAATGGATCCAATCCAAGCAGGGCCCTGGCCTGACAGTTTCCATTTGTCTGGTCGTCGTTGGAGAGGAACGAGCCCGATGGGCCCGATGCCAGCAGTGGACGCCTGGGCCCCTTGAGGTTCCCACGGCCGCCCATGATTTGATTTGATTTGATTTGCGTATCGTAACCTGAGGGAGAAAAGAGAAAACAGAACCTTACCTTTTACCAAGGTACCTGTCATCTGGCCTGCCATTACCCGAACCTGGTCGTACTGCGAAGTACATACCCCTAAGGTTAGTCCAAGCGGCGTTTCTCAGTCGTTCCCAGCTCACTCCTGAACCACCACCACGACGCACATACGACTTGTCACCGCCAAAGGCACCAATAGACGGACTTGTCGGGAAAAAAGGGGGGGTGTGTCCTCGATTGTTGGGTGGACGAGCCTCGCGGCCCCTTGCTCCCTGCGAACCATGAGTGGCACACAATCAAGCACGGGCGTACGCCCTGCTATCAAAGCTCTTTCTTCTTTCACTCTCTGTCTGGCTCCTGGGTTTGCCCAGGCTTGTGCTTGTCCAGATGGAGTTTTGCTGTTTTACCATGATGCATGTTCTGGGATTTCCTGTCAGACACCCATCTTTCCCTTCCCTTGCCTCCCCTTCCCGGTGCGACAAAAGATTGCAAAAATACCGGTCCCTTGTTGGACGGGGACAAAGTGCGATTCCGTCCCGGAGGATGCTGATGCAAGTGGTTAATCCTGTCCATGGATCTGTCCCGGATCCAATCCAATGCCCACCCCCCTTGTCGCACTTGTGCTGAGCCGCGTGCCCTCTTCACAAAAGTCAAGCCAAGGAGTGCTATGCTCGCCAGCTCCATGCCAAGAAGGGTCAATCTATGCTATATCCGCTGTCATGCCTTATGGACAGGGTCGTTTGCTGTTTCGCAGTGGGAGCTTGGGTACGGCAGGCAGGTACCTACCGTACCTACCCAGCTCAGGGCCAGCTGCCAAAATAATGAGCTGCCGTTAGACTTGCCCAAGGGGGTAAAGCCTGGCTGAGGGAGGTTGCTTCCAAGGGACCAGCATGCAGTTCGATGGAACCGTAGGTAGATTCTCATGCCCTGATACAACCAAGACCTGCACTGCCAGGATGGAAGCTCTGGAAAGCTTGAACGCCTTTGCTGCTCGGATTAAAAAAACCCGACCGTTCAATCAGCTTGTCCATGCTGGTCGTTTGTGGCAGGAGCATGAGCAGGATGCGCCGCTAATGCAGCTGCCTTCCAGCTCGAGCTACAGAGAGGCTTTTGCTGGAGCTTCTATTCTTCCGCGCGGCTGATTGCCCAAAGAGATGGGAGGAGAATTTTAAAAAAAATTAATTAAGAAAAACTTATTTTTTTTTTTTGTCCCCCAACCTCTTTTGAGCCTCCCGGCCCCGTCTCTCGCAAAACATTAATCCGACTTGTTTCCCATCTTCAATCCCCCTTCTCTCCCCAAGAGCAAGCGAGCGAGCGCGCGCCCAGGTTGTATTCGGCCTCTTGTCCTGTCCCCACGATTGGAGACTGATTTTGCCCCCCCCCGTTTGTCTCCATTTGCCCGTTCCCCCTACCTCTCGCTTTTTTTTTTCTGTCTAGGCTGGATTCTTCTCACAGGGAGAAAGAAGCTCGCGCTCTTGTTCGTCGAGTATCGATCGTTCCGCATGGCACATCGGCCTACCAAGCCCGGCTGTCCCCACTAGAAACTTACAATTTGCGGCCAACACCACCACCACGGTCACCACTCCCACCACCACTACCACTACCACGCGGCAGCCGGGCAGGGGATAGAGTGACCTCGATGTTCGACGACGACAGCGAGTCGATCCAATTCATCCTCCATCCCCGTTTGTTCCCGATCTCCTGGAGCCATCCTCTGTCTCCCGTCTCCGATCCCGCTCCCCATCCGCCTGTCGCGGCAGCGCCTTGTCACCTGTTGTTGGCCTTGGCCCAGTCCACCATCACGGCTTTTGCCTCTTGTCTCTGCCGCAGGCGCATCGCAAGCCGTATCGTATCGCGCTCACCACGGTAGCTTGCTTGTACGGGGCCCGCTGCTCTCGGCCCTGGTTCCGGAGACTGCCCCTCTTACACGCCTCTTGTCCCCCTGCCACTCTCACTGCCACGCCCTGGGCTGCTGCTATTCACCTTCCCTGCCCAGCACCAGGTCCTCCTCCGTGGCCTAGGGTCGGCTCCCCCCGGTCGCCTCTCGTTATTCCTGACTCTTGCCTCGTGGCTCCATAAAAATTTCTAATTAAAAACAACATGGCTCAAGAAGACCAAGGGCAGAGTCACGGCGACTCTTCCAGCAATCCTCTAGTTTCTGCTCCGACGTCGACATCTCCCTCTCTAGCTCCCATCGCCGCCAGTTCAGCAACCGCAGCTCAAACTGCAGCAGCCGATACGACCCTCCCGTCCATCGCCGCCGCCATTGCTGGCACCTCTTCCTCAACACCATCGGATAGCCCGACCGCCTCGACCGCCTCCGCAGCTCTCCCCTCCGCCCCCGTGCCCGCCGCCGACCCCGACGTCCCCGCTGCCTCATCCGCGCCGACCTCTACGCCGGCCTCGGCTGCTGCTGTCTCTGCTGCCCCGTCCGCGGTCCCTCAGCAGAACGGCGACAGCAGGGCCTCCGAGGGTGCATCGACGCCCTCGTCCAATCCGGAAATGTCCAACCAGCACCCAGGAGCTCCCCATGGCCAGCCTGTGAGCTATCCGGGTCCCTCGACGCCGTACGCCACCACGGTTGGCGCGACCACCGCCCAGTATGCTTCCTATCCCGCTGTGACGAGTCAACAACCGGTCGACGCGTATCGACCAAACCCCATGCCTGTTGGGAGCAACGTCATGTCACTACCGAGCATGCGTACGATCGATCCGGTCCCCCAACAACCTGGGCCGTCTGTGACGAATCCCCAGGGCATGCAGATGAGCATGCCCATGGCGCCTGTGTCGGGAGGTTTGCCATTCTATGGCCACCACGGAATGCCGATGGCTGCGGGCTACGGGATCCCCTCGGACCCCATGTCTCGATACGCTCTCCCGCACGATCCACGACTGCTAGGACATAGGGGGCCAAAAAAGGTGTGTTAGAAGCTCAAAGCTTGGCCTATCCAGAGGTCTTGCATGAAAAAATACGGTGAGGAGAGTGAGCTGACGCGGGATTCATCTGTGGTAGGAAATTAAGCGTCGGACCAAGACAGGATGTTTGACCTGCCGAAAGCGCAGGATCAAGGTAAGCCGTGATTTCATCGTTGTTGCATTCCTCTTGCGGCTCAAGGCTTTGCCTTGCGTGACGAGACGAGACGCGGTTTCTTGGGAGGTTGGGCTGGGAGGGGGGAAAAGGGAGCAAGATACACATCCAGCGAGCCACGGCCGGCCACAAGCTGACCGAGATGGTTGCATTGTACTGGCGGTTCCTTGCAGATTTGCTTGTTTGCCATGGAGCTACAGCAGAAGCGAGCAAGACTCAAACTCACGTAGCGTCCGTGGTCAATGTTTCTCCCTCCCAGTAGAGCCTCCCTCTGTCCGAGACAATGCGCGCCCCAAGCTCGCCCAGGTTGCAAGCTTACCTCGCAAGTAAGCCACTGACGGAGAAACCGTTTGGAGGCCGTTGCTGAGCTTTGCTGAGCTTGCCATTGGCCGTTTTGTCGCGTCGCGCCTTGTGCGGCGTCTCGCATACTGCGGCACTGCCAGCCAGCTGCTTGCCCACCTCGCCCTACCCATTTTCTCTCTGGTGGAGATGCCCACCCCGCCCAACACCAATCTCTAACATATTCTGTGCCAGTGCGACGAGACTCATCCTACCTGCAACAACTGCAAAAAGTCAAAACGCGAGTGTCTTGGATACGATCCAATCTTTCGACAGCAACCAGGCGGTCAATCATCGTCAAATATTCAGCCTGCGCCTTCGAGCCAGCGTACTCCTGCTGTACCAAGCTCTGTTCCCTCGACGATCCCCTCGTCAATCGCGACCAACCCGACCTTGCCTACACGAGCGACCAACTCCTACGGAAGTCAGCCGTCGATGCTCCCGAGCTCCTACGCTACTGCACATGCGACCACTGCCAGCCCCAACCCGTCCATCACCTCGCTCAGCTACGAGTCCAGCCTCTCCACCGTCGCGTCTCCTCCCATCAAGTCCGAGTCCGGATACGAATACTCATCCGCAATCGATCCGGCGCTGCAAAGCCTAGCTTCATCATCGGTCCAGGACGGCTCAAGACCAGTTGACCAAAAGCCTCTGGACAACAACCTGCATCTCAGAGGTGGCGCCCCCTACTTTTGATTTTCCCCTCGTTCGTCGTTTGCTGCGCTGCTGTGAGAACATCCGCTTACGCATGTTTTCTACAGCCAAGAAAATGAAGATCGATGAGATTATCGACCTCCTGGGCGCGGCCCCACCTGCCCAACAGACGACTCAAACTGAGGAAGTCCTCAATGAGGTGACCAAGGTGTATCATGAGATGTACGCACCCGGCCTGAGCTCCTTCTTTGAGACTGGGTGGTACTACTTCGCAGAGAGTGGAAAGATGTCGTTTCCCCGGGACCCACGCTTGATGGATTTGATGGCGTCCTTTCTCAACATCCTGGAGGCCGTGAGGGCCAACGATCATGCCCAGATGGCGTACTCTGGTATTCTCGAAACGCGTATTGTGTGGGAACTTGCTCGGACCTCGTACCAGTCCCCTGACAACGCACCTCCCATGGGTGCCATGGCATTGCCTCGAGATGGTGACGCGAACGAGGCCAAGAACCGCGTCAAGGTTGTGGAAGCACTCTTGTGTGGTGACTATTTGTCAACCAACCCCCTTTGCCCGCCCATGCAGGATGTCGACCCTCACCGGACTCGTCAGTTTGATTTCTGGTACAACCTTGCAGAATTTGTTCGTACACGCGAGAACCCAACACTACAGCCGGCCGTCAAAGCGAGGGATGATGTTCTGACCCGGATGCGTTATCTTCTTGATGGCCGTGAAAATCGAGATGTTCTCTATTCGATTGCGGTTGTCCGGGAACTGGCGCCTCACTTTGACCCCAGCTACGGCAACACAATTCCCGCGCACCTGGACGAGAGCGACCCCAAGAACAGGCTCGCAGTCGCCTCCAAGTTTATCCTGGACGAGTCTCAAGTCACAGGCGGCACAACCAACGTGGTGCGGCGGTTCAGCGATATTGCTTACAGATCGTTTGTCAACCCGGGCGTCAACGTTATTCGGAGGACTTAGGCAGCAGCCGAGGCCGCTTGAACGGTCATCCCATTGCCCGAGCTTGATTGTGGACGAGAACCGGTTTCGGAATATCACCTTCAGGTTATTTTTCTTATGTTTTAAACAGAGTTGGAGTCGACTCGCCCGTCACTCTTTTCCACCCACCTTTCCTATCAAAAGCACCACCTTGTTACTCTGGAGCGGCTATCTCGCTTGTATTCGTTGCATCGTTTGGGAGGCATGGCGAGGGGTTCACATAAAAGTTTCTTTGTCTGATTGCTTTTCTGTTTGTTTTGGGCGTTTGTTCCCTACGGGGATGTGGGAGGCATTTTGTCTTTTCTTTATTCCCCCTAAGTTTGGACGGCCTACAGTGTTATTGGCCGAGGCGTTTGCAGATAGTAATGCCCTAGACTGGCTGAGTTGTACAACTAATGCTCCTGCGATGCGGCAGAGAGGGAGAAGGAGGCGGTTTTTTTTTTTTTTTTTTTTTTCTGGGTGACTGGCCTTTATGAAGCCTTGTGCATTTCTAACGTAGATATCGTCGTAAATCCATCTCTCGAATCGACTTGAACAAAGTCTTCCGCTAGTTCTGTACTGAAAACTCTATTCATGGAACCCTTTTTCATTGTACCAAATCTCAAACTGTACAATAAGGGACGACATGATAGTTGTTCAGAAACTTGAGAAAAGTGCCGAGGCGGGCGCTGAGGATGGACCTTGTCAGGCGAAGCTTGCCCTCTGGCGCTCCGCAATCTCAGAGTGTTTTGTATCACGTTAAAGGCAAAGCGCCCGTGCGGCCCGTTCACATTCCCCAGTACAGCGGAGGACGGCTGAGCGACTGGGTTCTTTTGGCAAGGGGCGGTTTCTGCCATTAAGGGAGCCGGCGTTTCGGCCGTCTTTCAAGCCCGTCCGGCGTACATGTGAAGTGGTACTTGCATTAAATTCCAACGGAATGAGAGTTTCCCATTGGAAAACGCAGTCGCAATGGCGGGCTTCAATTAGTCCGACGACAGTGAGTAGGTGGGGGATCTGCAGGAAAGTTGGTTATGCGGGAATTGCCAGGATAACCCACATCCTGAGCGGTATGTTGATGAGACGATCATTTTCGGAGACTCGGGCACGAGCGCATACCGCTTACACAATCACTCCGAGTTGTAGTGCCCCATTTCTATTTAACGCCCAGCATGTGTTCAATGTCCATAGACACATCATTCCGCTAATGCAACAACTCGCACATCGACCACCAACGCCATCATGTCTCGTCAGGTATTCGCTCGAGTTCCTAATGGTGTCGAACACGCGCCAACTCCCTTCACCCTGCGGGTGTCCGAGGACAGCATCAGTGAATTCCGTCAGCTCCTGGCGCTGTCAAAAATTGGACCGCCAACCTGGGAAGGATCTCAGTCGGATGGCCGATTTGGCGTCACCAGAGAATGGCTAGCCAACGCAAAATCGGTCTGGTTGAACCAATTCAACTGGCGCCAGTTTGAGGAGCGCATCAACTCGTACCCAAATTTCACGATGAACATACCTGCGGATGATGGCAGCGGCGAGTTTACAATACACTTCGTTGCCCTGTTCTCAGCCAGAGAGGATGCGAAGCCCGTCGTCTTCCTTCACGGGTGGCCAGGTAAGCTGCGCCCTACATACATTGTTTTCTCTCTTCCTCATCCTCTCTTCTACCTTTCTTGAACATGGGCTCAGCACGAGGGTCTGACACTGCAAGCTAGGATCATTTGCCGAGTTTTTACCGATGCTGGCAATACTCAGCAGTCGATATACGCCGGATACGTTGCCATACCATGTGGTAGTGCCTTCTCTTCCAGGCTACACCCTCTCCACAGGTCCTCCACTGGATCGGGATTTCACCATGGCGGATGCTGGCCAGCTCATTCACGGGTTAATGATGAGGCTGGGATTCAGCACCGGTTATGTGGCTCAAGGAGGAGATGTGGGCTCGGTCCTAGCTGTGTCCATGTCAGCCACTTACGAACAATGCGAAGCTGTTCATGGTAAATCCTTGTTCCAGCCATTTTCTATTTACGACACAGCAATACAGTACTTACGCTGCCACAGTGAACTTCTGGATGGAGCCCGGTAGCTCTGAAATGAGTGGCGAAGAGGCACATCACAGAGAATTGGATATCATAGCGGCTCGCCGGGCAGAATCATTTAGGACGACTGGAATGGCATACTCCATGGAGCACGCCACGCGACCATCCACGATTGGGTTAGCCCTCTCGAGCAGCCCACTAGCTCTTTTATCATGGTTCGTTCATCCTCGACTCGCCCTGTCCGATGTCCCCTAGGGTTAATCATGCTGACTCTGCCAGGATTGGCGAAAAATTCCTCGATTGGTCGGATCCCAGACAACCACTAAGTCTCGACACAATACTTAGTATGGTGTCTCTGTACTGGTTCACATCATGTTTTCCTCGATCCATTTGGCCCTATCGTTATTTCGCCAGTCTAACTGCCCGCGTCTCCGTGCCGAAAACAAAGCCGTTTGGGTATTCATGCTTCCTTTACGAAATTTCGACTGTATCTGAGTCCGTGGCGAGGGCATCTGCTGAGAATTTGGTGTTCTATGCCAAATATGACAGGGTATGTAACTTCCTACAGACTAGATTCGCAATCTAACATAATTGGCAGGGTGGCCATTTCGCGGCCCTTGAGCAGCCTGAGTTGCTACTTGCAGGTGTAGAGGAGTTCATTGCGAAGCTCTGACAGGCTATACTGGTAACTGATTGAGGCATTAACAACTTTGGACTGCTCTGTGGTATTCCGTTAAACCTTCGACGAACACCATATTATCAGTATCAGTATCAGTATTCATTACGCCCGGGAGAATAGATCTCATAGGGCCGGTGGCTACGCTAAGCTATCTTCGCTTCCCCGCTACTCGTCCGGACCACCTAAGGGAGCCCCACTCTTCTTGCTAGCTCGCTTGACTACTTGATAGGCCTGCTTAAAGGCCGATTTCTCTAAGTGTTCAGCATCCTATCCCTAGCAGCTGAAGCATAGTCTGTTAACTTGAGGCTGTGTAATGTTAGTAATTAGCTATGGTGTTAGTGTTTAGCATGTTTTATTTCATTTTTCTACCTTAGTCTTCCCGTCGTTATTATAAACTTGACTGCTACTCACACTTCCTCTAGGTTAGGTGCCTATTTGGGCCCATCTGACGCTGACTTTCTACTTAGAAAGAAAAGGTTTCCTAATATACGTTGTCCCGCTTGTCCCATGACTTTATGTTCAGTATCCTATCTCGAGCATTAGAAAAGGAAGTGCTCTATCGTCTCTAGTACGCGTCTACACTCATATACGTCCGACTCTGCGGCTCCTATCTTGCTTAGGTAACTATTGATCCTTGCCATTCCTGTACGAATTTGCGAGAGTATGTCGGCTTCTCGTCTTTTTAGGTTGTCATAAAGCGCTTTCGTATGCTTGCCCGGTAGGGCTTGGTCGACCCGCTCGGAGTAACCGCCTACTCTGTCGGGTAGTCTTCGTTGCTGGTGGAGCGAGCCTGGTATGGTAGCGATTGCGGCGTGCATTCTGCTCTGGTTGCTTTCTGCGCTTGTCTCTTCGACTGAAGCATGTATGTATGTATATTTTCCGTCGGGGGAGGGGGGCGGGCCGCCGGCCTCGAAAAGTCCCCTAATGGGGCGCAGGACGTGCTGAGCTAGGGATCTTTATCTGCAATCTAATTACATCACGCAAAGACATTTCCTGCAGGATGCGACAACAGACCACACTATCCAGCATATCATCAGCACAAAAGGCGCATCGCATCGAGCCTGTGACCAGGACGGCCATGGTGAAGCCGCGGGCGTGGCAGCTCAAGGCTGCCTCAGGTGGTCACAGTTAGGTGGAGGGTGCGGCAACGCTCCCCATCCGACCGAGTCTAGTTAATAAGAAGAGCTAACAAAAGAGAAGGACAGGAGATAAAAGAGAGAAGAGACATGGGTGCGTCTCGAGCTAGTCACGTCTAGTAACGAGGGCAGATCTTTTCAAAAAAAGGCGCTTGCTTTGGATAGCTTGACAAACTTGTCGAAGTCTTTCCCTATCGCGAGGTTTACTGCTGTATTCGGTGAGGGTGCCAGCCTCATCCGATGACGCGGTGGTACCTTTCTGCAGTAGAAGATATGATCCGATGTTTCACGACATCGCTGTGGCGTATCGCCGGAACGGACCTGAGTTTGCAGCGAGAGAAGTGCATGGCCTCGGTCTTCTTGGGGTCGAAAGAAACGCCATTTGCTGCGCCCCACCGCACCATTTCTTCAGTGCACTTAGACGCCGCAGCGGCAGTCTCGTCTACCGTATCGCCTTTAAACAGGATGGCTGTGTCGTCTGCATAGCCGAAGCGGCCTTGGGGGTTGCTTAATCGGTAGATTGGCTCCGTGTAGAGCAGAAAAAGGATTGGCGATACCGGCGACCCCTGAGGGAGGCCGCACTGAAGGGGAGAGGAGGGGGTGACAGTGTCTTGGTATCTGACACGGGCGGATCGGCCACACATGAAGGATCCAGCCCATCTAGCCAGGTGGTCGGACCAGCCTTGTTCACACAGAGGCAGAACCAGCCTGGTGCGCATGACGGTGTCGAATGCGCCTTAGATGTCCATTGTGACTAGAGTGGCCACCTTCTTGCGTGCAAGCGCCTCCTCAATGTCGTGGATCAAGGCGGTCACCAAGTCTACCGCAGACCTCTTAGGGAGCGCTCCAGCCTGTTGTGGGTGGCGGACTTTGTAGTGAATAGCTGCCCACGCGTGGCAACGTGCGATCAGCCTTTCTAGCCCCTTGCCGAGACAGGAGAGCAGCGAGATAGGTCGCCACGCTCGTGGCGTTGTAAGGTCCCTTCGTCCCGGTTCCGCGACCATGACAGCCTCCGCTTCCCTGAATGGCTCTGGGTGATAGCCTATAGAGAGGCATCTTTCGAACAGGCGGCGGACGTGTGTCCTGATGATGTGCCACACGGCCCCGAGAAGTTTGTGAGGTTGTCCGATCCTGGGGAAGTGTTTCCTGTATGGGGGGTCGCATACTGCGCCTCGTCCAGGGAGATCTCAAGTGGAAATGGTATCGATCTAGGAGGAGAGACTTGAATCCAAGGGTCTTGGATGTCGTCCTCTGCGGTTTGTCGTTCCAGCGTGGCTCGTCGAAGTGCGTTCGCCTTGTCCATTTAAGTTTCATAGACGGCGTCGTCAACTTAGAGCGGTGGCGGCTGGAAGGCCCCTGGGGATCTTAACCACCGCACAGCTTTGAAAATAGAGCTACTGTTCGAGAAGCTGTCGATAAGGTTCCGCCAGTAGAGCCTCTTGGCTTAACGGACGACATGGTAGAAGTCTCTCTTGGCGATTTGGACTTCTTAGTTAAATCCGAGAGGGTAGAGTCATCTTATCTCCCGAAATTCGGCCGCGGCGCTGGCACACTCTTCAGTCCACCAGGGAAGGATGATATCGTAATGTTCGGAATCTGCTAGTGCCAGGGCGCAATCGTGGGCCGGAGCGATCTTACCGACGTTAGCCAGATACAAGCGATCCTTTATACAGTAGTAGGTCTTGCTATCTCAGTTTGCCAACTCTCCCATGATGATGGGGAAGTACCTGTCGTACCTGGAGGTGCTTCGATCAGGCGAAGACGCCCTTAGCGACATCTACGACACCGACATTTACGAATAGGCCACGGCCCATTCGGACGGCTCTTCGCCGAGCTTGCTCCCAGCCCGGCGTGCCTCCCAAAGGATATTAGCATCACTCTGCATGACCACCTTTCCCCAGAGTTTTTCCTCTTTGCGCTAGACGTTGATGAAAACTAGATCCGCGCCGTGTCGCAGACGAACGATCGCCACATCGCCCGGCTTAGACTCTCAGCTACATCTTTACCACCTATTTGGCGTCGCCACGGATGACTCTGGCTTTATCCTCAGCTTGTTATTGACTTACATTGCCAATGGAGACTCTCTACTGTCCACAAGAATCTATCCTGATGAATCTGACGACCCCTAACCTACGATCAGAGAACGGTGGGTAGGCCAGCTTAATGCTGCCCTCACATGGCTGCATAAGGCTGGCGTGGTCTAGAGGGATATTAAGGCAGGGAAAGTTCTAATAGACCGGAACAAAAATCCATGGACTATTGATTTTGGTGGCGGCTATACTAAAGGCCGGGTCGACAAAGAGATAGCGGGAACCATTGAAGGGGACTAGGCGGGCATAGCTAAGCTAAAGAGGTTTATCATTTTAACTAATAGAATATTTTCATACGACTATGTGGAATGTTTATAAAGGTTTATTCGATGGCATATGCTTAAGCGCTAGGTTTAGCGTCGCCTGACTTGATTTAGTGTTGTATTGCATGGGACTAGGTTTACTTCTAGGATGTCGAGTCTTCTGGAGTTTAGTGTTAAAGCATACCTATACCCTGGACCCTCGACCTGTTAGAAGCAAAGGTGCTCTTATATATGGCTTTAAATAAATTTATCTATTTAGTATTTTCCTAAGGCTATATTTATAGATATATTAACTAGTCTAATAGATAATTTAAAATTAACACTTTTTAAAAATAATAAATATAAGTAATTAAATATAATTATAATAAGTTAGCTATAAAATATTAAATCTTAAGCTATAGTAAAGAGAATAATACTTCCGCTAGTTTAAATATATATTTATTATTTTAGCTATAAGAGCTATATTATAAATAAATTAAGTTAAGGAGCGTACTTAATTTTACTTAGAACTATATATAACTAATAAGATATATATACTTTAATATACCCCTATATTAAGTTTAAATTCCTTAAAGATAAGATATAAGCTAGTAATATATTATTACTAACTTATACTATCTTAATTACTTTTTATCTAAGTCTTTCCTTTATCTTACTCTGCCTAATTAAGCTTAATATTATTATAAAATTATTTCTTATTAAAGATATAAATATTATTATTAGTTAAAACCTTTTTTTTAGCCCTAGCCTTAAGAATCTTATATTAAACCCTTATAATATTATACTTAGTATTTTTAATTAGCTATTATATTTAGAGATTAATAAGAAATAATATAATTATAAAAGCTCTATGTAAGGA
>SSHR01000624.1:0-45372 GCA_006518225.1 Fusarium neocosmosporiellum | reverse complement strand
CCCGCACGTTGCGGACTTGCTCTATGAGGTCAAAATTACGAAGATCATACTAGAAATCGTGACTCAAAATGATTCACCCTGTGAGGGGTGAAACTGGGGGAACTGTCTGATTCACGCAACGGGGTTTTGGTACGGGACGCTGGCCAAGCTAATTTTATGCGCCAACTTGTCCCTTCTTGCAACGGGGATCTCTCAGAACCCCGTTCCTGATCAGGGCCTTAGCCTCGCCGACCGGTTGCCGATGTGGCACTGTCGGTCCCGTGACCTTCCTGCGCCAAAGGCTTCCACATGGTCCAATTCAACAGAATCAGGGGCTATCGTGCAGCTTGCCTTCAGAGAGAAAAGCTTCTGCAACTAGCGTCGTTATTTAGAGGTCGCGTAAAGGCCCTCTAATACGTCAGTCTGCCTCGGTTCTAAGGGCAGTCGCAGGGTCCGGCTAAGTTGTGAGGACCAACTACACGGATGCTGATGATAGATGGGCCGATCCACGTAGGTCGTCACTACATGTTGGACGAGAAATGATGCTAATGAGTTCAAGGCTTTGATATTAGGCGTAACGGCGCAGCACCGGGACAGCCCAAGGAGCCATCAAAGTGGACCAAGGTAAGGGTCGACATTGCTCTCCTACTTTGCCCTTACTAGCAATTGTCTGCACAGATCAGCGTCAGCATCTCGGCGTCATCTTCAGAGACGAGCAAGGAGTCACAGTCCTCCTCATCCTCTGCCAGCGCAAGTGGAGGTTCTGGTCTATTTTCTGCATCGGGTGGCTTCAGCTATTCCAAAGCCAGCTCGTGAGTTGAACTCACCATCTTCCTTTTGCAGTCACTGACGTATCAACAGCAAAGCATCTCAGTCGGCCGCTAGCTGCGATGTCGACATCTCCTTCGAAGCACTTCTGGTGACTATCAACCGTTCCTGGCTGCACGGCGAGCTCTTTGCCGACTCTGAACTCAATGTTGGACCTGACGTCGCCCTGTCTCCTGGTCCTCACGGCCTTCACACCTTCATCAACAACAAGGACACCAAGGGCCTGGAAAAGTACTCCTACTTCCCCTCGTACCCCACAGCGTTTATCGTCGCCTCCAACGTCGAACTAGAGTTCCGCGGAGATACGACCAACCTCGAAGAGGCCATCGAGTCGTCCTCTTTCGACGGCAACCTCAAGGTCGGCTATGGCCCGTTCAGCCTTGGTGCCAGCCACAAGCAGGACTCGTCGAGCGCAAAGACCAAGATGGAGACGACTGCTACGGGTACGAGGATCTCTCTTGAGGCGCCTGCTATTATTGGATGGGTTAGCACTATGCTTCCTCCACTGCCAAGGTTGAAGGGTAAAAACACGCTTGTTCAGACCCTTTGGTAAATGATCGGGATTGCCTTGGCCTTTGCTTTGATCATCAGAGACTTTCATCTGTCTAGCAGACTAGTCTATTTACATAATTCGGACACTATCATCTGCCGTTGTTTAGATGATATTGCTGATGAGTATTATGATGATGTTGAAGAGGGCACATCTCAGCATTAAAACCCAATACTACAAGACATCGTACCTACTTCAGATTGTATTAGTTCATATCTGGGCCCGCGGATCAGCGCGGAACTACCAATAAGTACATCTTACGAGTTGCGAGGTTGACTTCTAGATGTGCCATACTCTATAAAATTGACCGGAGACCTATTGTGCCCTGCCTTACCACTCGACCTCTTTGCCTTTGGAATCGCAAAGCCCCTGACAGAATTCAATCTCTTCCTGAATGCCATTCCTAGCCACCGTCCTCCTCGCCGGCCACAACTCACCCCCAACCTTCTGCTCCTCATTCCGGTGCTGTACAACAGCCTCCTTGAGTATCTTCTGGAAGTACAGCACTCCCTTTTCGTTGAAAGAGTTTAGGTCCCCTGTGACGTAGACGCCTGCGTTCAGGTTCTTTTGTGCCGCGTTGCAGAGGCCCTTGTCTTCAGACTCGACTTGCTTGAAGAAGTCGTCAACTTCTTTGAACTCCTCGTCCGTCGCGTCTTTGTGTCGGTAAACTTCGTACTGCATTGATGTTGTGGTTGCTGAAGTTGGTACTACTCGCATGAGATAAAAGTATTTCGTGCTGAGAGCAATGCGTCAGTTGTGCTGGGATAGCTTTCTCTTCGGCTCAGGCACTCACGTCATGGTGATGGACGCGTTTGGAAAGAAGAAGGTCGGTGCCACTTCGAGGCCGGATTCCTTCCCCTTCTTGTCCTCAACAAAGTGCTGGATCTGACCACCTTTGACCTCGACTTTGTATGTCGTCAGATTGGAAGTTGCGGCGATGCCAGGGTGGGCAACGCTGCAGTGGTAGCACTGGATCTGTTAGAAATGCCTGGGGAAGAAACACACGGGCCGCTTGCTTACCTCGTTGTAGTTATCCACCAGCGTCTTCCAGTTATAATCTCCATGCATGTCCCAGGCATGGTCAAACGTGTAATCATCCATGTTGAAGATGCCAAGTCGAGGCTGGGTGTCTGCTCCTTCAAAGTCGCTCTTCCAAGGGACGGAAGGCTTGTCTCCTCCATCAAGATTGACCCAGACAAAGCCTCTCTTGTCGATGTGCACGTGGACTTTGAATAGGCCGTTTGCGTCTTTGTCGAAGGTCTCCATCTTTTCGAAGCGAGGAGCCTTTGCCAGTTTTCCGCTCAGGCCATATGACCATCCTACACGAACATGTCAGATAGATTCTCATGGAATTGAGAACATTCACATACCGTGATATTTGCAAGACAGGATGCTGACATTGCCTTCATCCTTGGTCACGACAGGGTACGCCCTATGCCGGCAGATATTGTGAAACCCGTTCAAGTTTCCCTCCCTGTCGAGGCAGAGAAAAAAGGAGAAGCCTGCCTCGTTGTACTGAACAAAGTCGCCCGACTTGGCAAAGCGGCTGCGATGCGTCACCAGTAGCCACCGCTTGGAGTAGATGGCCCGTCTCTCCAGCTCGTACATGGCAGGCTCCCGATACCATGATGCAGGCAGGGCACGGGGCACATCGGCCGGAGCGCTCTTGGACGATAGGAACTGGAACATTACGACAAGGTTTGGGATGGAAGACAAGGTTGTTGACTGACTAGTCTGTGATAGACTCTTATATGGTACATCGTTTTAAATAGGTAGTCGGCATGAAGAAAGCATGCACATCGACGTTATCTCCAATACCGATTCACTGATTAGCCACCCCCAATTGAGTTTGTGTCAAAGTCGCACTTTTCGCCCTATTTGGGTCTAGCGGATCAAGAGATCGGCGATATCCAGTCCTCTTCGCGGGGATGGTCACCCAGGATGTTGGCACATGGTCTTCATGCGGGAAGTCAGCTCTGCAGCTGAGCTTCCATCCTTTTCGGAATGGACTGTCTGGTTCCAATAAACCCCAGATTACCGGGCTTGAGCCTCACCGGGATGGCTTATCCCCGAGGAGATAGCCTCGTATCTGGCTGAGATATGGGATGGGGAACAACTCGCACCTTTCGTCCTTTCCTGGTCTAGCGCAAAGAAGCCATCATCTCGACGCTCTAGTGCCACTCCTGATTCATGGATCTTGTGATGTGATACTTCGTCGTGCGAGGGCCTTCAAGAAAGAGGTCTTCCTTCTCTCTTTCATGGCATGGCACCGAGTCTGAGTCTCAACCATCACCATCGGCATTGATCAACATACTCTTCATCATGGCACCACACTCAGACATCGAAAAAAGGCCTTCTGTGGCCGACACCGAGAATGGACGCCTGGCAGATATCGGCTACGTCCCCGAGCTCAAAGTCCGTCCTCCTACCTATCTATCGCCAACGTCTAACTCACTATACCAACAGCGCAACTTTTCGACGACATCCATGCTGGCTCTATGTGTGTCTCTCATGGCCACCTGGGAAGCTTTATGCAGGTAGGAGGAACCCGGAAGAGATGAGACTTGCTCACATTCTAACCCAAGTTTAGCACATTGGCAGCTGGACTCGTCAGCGGAGGTCCGGTATCACTGATATATGGTGCAATCGTTGCTGCCATTGGGTCACTCTGCTCTGCCTTGTCTCTGGCCGAGTTGGCTTCCAGGTGAGTTCACAAGTGTTGAAGCCAGATGCAGCTGACATGTTCTTGTACAGCATTCCCTCGGCTGGAGGCCAGTACCATTTTGTTGCAAGCCTTTCGTCGAAGTCTACATCGACTATGACCAGTTGGTTCGCGGGCTACATCATGACCTTTGGCTGGATCACCGTCACTGGCAGCGCCCCTTTCCTCGCCGGCACAATGGTCCAAGGCCTCCTCGTCCTTAATTACCCCGAAACGTACACGTACGAACGCTGGCACGGAACACTCATGTACTGGGCAATCCTCATCGGTGCTGCGAGTATCTGCATCTTCTGCAGCAACATCTTGCCCCTGATCGAGAAGGTGTCTTTGACACTCCACGTAGTCCTGTTCTTCGTCATCCTTATCGTCATGTGCGCCGTCTCACCGACAAAGAACTCGGCCGCTTGGGTATTTGCGTCTTTTGAGAATAATTCGGGATGGTCTAGTGACGGCGCTGCTTGGTGTATCGGCATGCTCAGTTCATGTTACGTTCTGGTCGGTTACGACGGAGCAACGCACCTCAGCGAGGAAATGCGCAACCCTGAAGTAGGCGTGCCTTATGCTATGATTGGCAGCGTGGCTCTCAACAGCATGCTTGGTTTCGCATTCTTGGTGGCCGTCCTGTTTTGTATGGGTGATATCCAGTCTGCGCTGGCGACGACCACGGGATTCCCTATTATTGAGATTTTCTACAGCATCACGGGGAGCACCGGGGCAGCGTCGGCCATGTCCAGTGCCGTTGTGCTCATGGCGAGCTTGGCTACCATTCCGTTGCTGGCCTCAGCTGGACGCGTCATGTGGGCGTTTGCAAGAGATCAAGGTATGTTCACAATTACGGCTTCAAGGATGACAACTGACAGAGTGATTAGGCCTACCATTTTCCAAAACGCTTTCCAGAGTAGAGAAGAAGCGCGGCATTCCGACTGTCGCAATCGTTGTAACCACGGTCCTCTTGATGCTTCTTGGACTTATCAACATCGGCTCCACTACCGCCTTCAACGCGATTCTCTCTCTAGCAGTTGTCGGCCTCGAAATCTCATACATTATGCCCATTGTGCTCCTAATCTGGCGTCGCATAACATCGCCAGAGCAGCTCAAGTGGGGACCATTCCGTCTCGGAAGGGCGGGAATGTTTGTCAACATTGTCGCAGTGGCTTATCTCATCTTTACCAGCGTCTTCTCGCTGTTCCCTCCTTACCAACCCGTCACAGCACAAAACATGAACTACGCGTCCCTCGTGCTGGGCGCGACGCTTCTGTTTGGACTCGTGTACTGGCCACTCAGGGCGAGCAAGAAGTATTCGGGTCCGTTGAACGAGACCGAGGGTGTGGCAGTGGCGAATATTTCCGAGCCGGAAAGATAAGCAGATAGGGGCGAGATATCAGTTGGAGCTGGGGGTGTTGTGGTTCGTATCCTTGTCATGTTGATCTCCGATACTCCGTAGTGGCTTCGTGCCGCCAATTATATCGTCAAGGTTGGAAACCACGCTATGCTATATCTAGTCATCTTAACCCAGAAACGCGGGGTAACAGGGGTTCGCTCTTCTCCATAGATAAAGCCGGTGATTGTGAGTTGCCCATATGACGCCCAGCTCGGCGAGCACTCTGTGAGCTTACCCCTTAACCTCAGAGGCCATGGACGACAAGACCCGCCGAAGCTGTGCCAGAAAGCGCAAATCTAGAAGTAGGTGCTGTTCAGTCTATGTACCAGTCCATCGCCGCTAACACTGCTTCCCCAGGTGGCTGCTCCGTCTGCAAGAAGCGGGTGAGTGATCCACCCACTGGAACCCTAGGGGGTCTTTCCTGACCAGGACACAGAGATTAAAATGCGATGAGCAACAGCCAAGTTGCCGCCGATGCATCAATATTGGGGTCGAATGCCCAGGATACGCACGACCCGTCAAGTGGTCGACCAAGTACGAGAAGGGGACCTCTTCATCTGCGGCCTCGGACCTGGCTGGAGATGCCTCATCCTGGTTTGACTCGGAAGCCAGGAAGCTCTCGAGTGTCATCGAGCCAAGTCCCAGTCCCCGATCTCGCCAAACCGAGCATCCGGATTTGACCATCGTCGTGCCCACGGCTGACTCTCCCCTGTCCGCCAACACCAACGCATCTCCCGTCAATTCGAGGCCGGCAGCAACGCACCCCGAATCCGCCGGCAACAATGATATGTCCCCTTCTGTCACTGCATCCGAGCCATCTCCTTCATTTCCAGACTCAGGTTCCTGGCATGGCCTCGTAGAAGAATCGAATGAAACCGAGCCCGAAGAAGTGTCGGCGTCCAGCCTGGCAGATGATAACACATCTCTGACTTGCTACAAGCCGGTCGAGCAGTCTTCAATACTACTCGACCATTACTTCTCCAACGTTTGCCAGATGAACTCTGCATTCGACTCACTGCATAATCCATTCCGATCAGAGGTATCAAGGATGATCATCAGCTCACCTTTACTATTCCACTGCGTTCTAAGCATGTCTGCGGCGCATCTCTACCAAGGTGACGAACCAAAAAGCAGGATTGCGTTGGAGTTTCAAACGGAGGCAATATCACGTCTTTCGATCGAGCTGTCGCAACTCGACGCACCAAGGTTGCTCGAAGGTGATACTGGGAAATCGGTATTATTAGCGGTTCGCAAGACGGATCATGTTCAGGATGATGTCTTGCTGGGCATTATTCTTTTGGGAATGACGTCGGTTTGTTTTCCTACCTCACTTGGCACTTACTCCATCGGTACTAATCATCTTCACCAGTCCTGGCATGACTCTTCCGCGACAGGTTTATCTCACTTGTTTGGATGCCGCCAGCTGTTCAAAGCATGGATGACCTCCAACTCTCTAGAGGACACTGAGAAACGCGCATCAATGGATCAGAAGCAGTGCTTTCTTGCTTCCTCAATGATATACTGGGAAGCCATGAGTTCATTCATTCTCGATCAGGAATCAGATGCCCTGTCATACCTGGACGTCTTTTGTCAGCCAAACCCACCTTCATTGATCTATCCATGTCCTTGGACGGGTGTGGGAACCCCAGCCTTTGTGTTTCTTGCCAAAACGGGTATTCTCCTCCGAAACAACAGAGTCTTGCGGAATCTCAGGGTATTCAAGTCAGGCGAGGTACATCGAAGATCATTGTACGAAGAACTTCTCGACGATGCCTCGGCGCTGGAGCGAGATATCCTCAAGTTCAGAATTCCGTTTATTGGCCTGATCGAGGATGTGGGCGACCCGTGTACACCCCCTGATCACTTCCTGGCCATCGCTCGGTGCTACCGCTTAGCCACTCTACTCGAGCTTTATCGCGGGTTTCCCGAGTTGATCAAGTCTCAGACCGTTCTGGAGCAAGCTGTTGAGATACCCCCTGATGAATGCGATGACAAGACACATTTGATCCTCGGCCTCGCGTTTGGGGTACTTGGAATTCTGGAGTCCATACCCATTGACTCGGGCACGATATCGATACAACTACTGGCTTTGCTGATTGCTGGTGGTGCTCTAGGTGTGGCTCCTGGTCGATCCCAAGATTCTGCCATTGGAACGACATCACTACAACAAGCTGTGGTGCGGTGGAGAGGATTCGTCCGACAACGCATTCTCTGTTTATATGTTGCTGTCGGCTTGCGGCCTGTGAATCATGCTGCGCTTATTCTAGAGGAAGTCTGGTCACGCATGGATATGGAGACGAGTCGTTCGAGCGACAATGATGGGATTCATGCCAACAAGGTGCATTGGCTGGATGTCATGTCTGAGAAGAGATTGGAAACCATGTTTGGGTGAGGTCGAGGGACTTCAGAGTTGTATATCTTGAATTACTTGAACCGAGAGATTTCCTCTCTCCATCCAGCTACCAAATCCCCTTCAAGCCTTCTGTGCTCGCGCAAACCTCACAACTTTGCCCTCTGATCACAGAAAAAGGCCAAGGCGTACGTCTCGGTCGAAAACGAGATAGTAGACCCCTTGGTGAACAGCATCACATCTCCAGACCTAGCTGTAACTGTCGCTCCAGTCTCATCCTGAACCACACATTGACCTTCAATAAAGTGCTTGGCTTCATCAAACTCGTATGTGAAAACACACGGCTTGCCTTTTTCAATGCGGAAAAAGCCTGCGGATATGGGGGTTGTTGAGCCGGAGTCGCTTGTGGAAACAACGTCTTGCACATGTTAGATCAGTGACACTGGGAAGTAGAAGGGGCGGTTGGCTTACCTCCTCCAAAGGCATTTCCAGACTCATCCATTTGAGGTGGCTTGATAGCCGCAACCTGTGGCTTGTAAACAAACGGCATGGTGACGAATGGAGAGTGTGTTGGCAGAATGACTTGCAGCCTGGTCAACGCAGGAAGGGATACAGCACCAGCTATTTGAGGCGATTCGTAGGTCAAGATCATGATAATGCGCTTATAGTGGCTCAGAAGCTAGTACCAAAAGAGTTCAAAAGTGCGAGCTCGACAAGGGATAATTTGTCAATCCTGCGTGTGTTCGACCTCGCACTTTTTGTCCGAAATAGGAAAGGGGCCGCCACACTCACCACAGGGGCCTCATGGAGTACAAGGAACGACTCTCGCGGCTTGAAGACATAATAACAACCAATTGTATTCTATCAGATCGCTTCGATTTTTTGTTTGCCACATCAAGTTTTTGTCCTTCTTTCATGCAACCTGCACCATGTCCACCAGTCGAGAAGGCTATCTCTGGACACCCACCGGAGATACAACCGGCCTCACCACCGACGCCGTTGTTAGTGGCACGCCAGACTCCTTGATCCGTGACAAGTACGATGTCGTTGTCATTGGAACCGGCTTTGCTGGCCTGATTGCAGCTCGGAATCTCTCTCGCAACCCGAGCCTCACAGTCCTTCTCGTTGAAGGTCGGGACCGCATTGGTGGAAGGACATGGACTGCCAAAGCCCTGGGGGAAGAGTTTGAAATGGGAGGGACCTGGGTCCACTGGTAATATCCTCCTACATGCTCTCTGACAATATGCCGATGATGCTTCTTTAGGAATCAGCCTCACGTATACGCCGAATTGCACCGCTACGGACTACACTCCAACTTGAAGACGTCTGCCGGGTCACTCGATGCCAAAACGACGTTATACACAGCTGCTTTCTCAACTCCCAACAATCTCGAGGGTGGGGACGTCAATACGGCCGTTCAACGAGTCGCAGATGCCTTTTTCTCCATAGATGGCCTCTCCAGTCGCGACCTCATGCCGTATCCTCACGAACCATTCCGCCAACCAGCACCATGGCTCAAATACGATCAACTCTCCGTCAAGGATCGTCTAGACCAGCTTGATCTATCCCAGGTTGAGAAGGACCTGTTCGACGCCATGGTTAGCTCCTTTGGCTCCGCCCCTGGCTCTGAATGCGGCTTCACCGAGGCGCTGCGTTGGTATGCACTTGGAGGACACACCATGGCTGGAGTTTTCGAGCTTGCTGGCGTGTACAAACTTGGGAAAGGAGGAATGAGCTCTCTAGCCCGTTCTATCCTCGCCGAGTACCATGGACACTTGCTGTTTAATACTGTCCTCGAAAAGATTGAGCAAAACAACTCGTCTGTCACTCTGACTGCAAAGAACGGCAGGCAGATTCAGGCAATCCAGGTCATTTCGACAATCCCCTTGTAAGCTCTCCCACGGGTATAAATCCCTAAGCTAACCATCACTCAGGAATTGCCTGTCGGATATTTCGTTTACACCCTCCCTTTCGTCACTCCGCCAGGAGGCCATCAAAGCTGGTCACATCAATCAAGGAGCCAAAATCCACTTCAAGCTTGGACAAACTGAACCAGGATTCTTCTCAATGGCAAGTGGCTACGGAAACTCGCCATGGTGCTTTTCCTTCTCCGACCACAACGGCACAACCAAGAAAGACGGCACCTATTGCATCGGATTCGGCTATAACGGAAATCTCACAGACCCTCGCGCCTCGGGGCACATCATTTCTACTTTCAAGCAGTATCTGAAGCCTGATGCCGATGTTAAAGCGTACCTGACGCACGACTGGATGAATGATAGCCTTGCCAAGGGGACTTGGAGCTGTTGGGGCCCGAATGCCATGTCCAAGTGGCTCAAAGAACTGCAGAAGTCCGACGGTAGGGTTCACTTTGCCAGTGCTGACTGGGCTGATGGATGGAGGGGATTCATTGATGGTGCTATTGAGAGAGGTGTGGTTGCAAGCAGGGATGTTGAGAGGTTGCTTCTTGAAGAGCGAGTCAGGCCCAAGATCTAGATCCAGAGTGTCAACTGCCTCCTCATAATTCTATTCTCTACGTACTCTCATTTAAGGTTAGCTGAAGGGCTCTTACGAGAACCAGCTGTGTCTGTTCTCATGAGGACGTCATCACGTGATGTTCCCACAGGCAGCAGCGCTGGATCGAAATCTCACCTCACTTTATACTTCAACCTCTGGCAACTACCTTCCCGTATACACTACATCAGTATCTCCACTGACTAACACAACATGTCGAAAAGTTTCCCTCTCTTTTCCAGCTTCCCCAATGAGATCCAAGAGCTCATCTGGGACGCCGCAGTCCATCCTGTTCCTGGTCGTCAGCATGTTCAAAGATTCATCATCACGGATCACTACTTTAACCAAGCAAACCCCCGATACCCCGTTTCGGGGGACTTTATCAGGTTTGGGCGCCAGGACGGGCCGCGCTCTGGCTTTCCACTTGCTCTCCCGTGGCATGGTCCACATGGCAGTTCCAACGAGTCTGTGTATGCGATGGACAGTGGCCTCTGGACGGCCTGTACCGCATCTCGAGCTGCTATGATACGACGCTTCAAGGAAAACGAGTGGTGGTCAGACCTACCACAGCAAGAACGCACAACAGGATACGCGGAAAAGGGAGAATGTGTTGACCAGAATGACGTTTTTCATTCAGCGACGTACAAGACCCGTGAGGGGGAAAACAGACACATCACAATCAACACTGAAGATCTCATATACCTGGACCCACGATATTTGGACTTGGCAGACTGGTTCTATCATTATGCTGGGGACCATGTCCCTCTTATCAACTATGATGGAGAAGCCAGCTTCCTTGGATTCAACATTGCCATCGACTTTGATCCCAGGATGGTGGATATGCTTGCCGATCGACCAGTTCACTACTGCCAGGGAGGCTTGGGCATGTATTCTATGTCTGTGTCTGAGATGGTTGATATGGTTGATGCTCTGCACGAGTCTGCGGGAAGAACGTTATGGTTTATCGATCACCGGCTTCGGCCAATCTCATCCAAGAGTATCGACTCAACTGCGCCCTCTCTCCCCGAGGAGGCAGGAACAGAAATTGCGCCATCGACACCAAGCCCAGATGTCAAAAGGCAAGTTTTCCACGCCGACGGTTATATCTTGGTCGAGGTTCGGAGAGAAGATGTGGAACTATGGGCCATCGACACCAATGACGACGATTCCAGCAGTAATTCCAGCACTGTCTTTGACTTTTTTGAGCTTTTGTTCCAGACGGCAAATGGGAGACTGGACATACAAAATTCGACTCGAATGCGCGTGTTGGCATATCAAGCAACGTCGAATAAAGCTCCGAGACGACGAGGGCCATATGAAATCACCCCAGACCCTTCATGTCTGACATGCTATCCAAAGGAAGAGACCCGCCGGGCGCGTCCAGTGAAGCCGTCTACAGCTGCGGATTCTGACGATGATATATCACTGAGCGACTTGAACCTCTTTGATTCAGAATGAACATAGGTTAATGAACAAAGATACACTAGAATATCCATCATATGCAACATTCAATTGCTGTCGTAAAGCAAGTGACAAGAGTGAAGGAGAGCACTTTATCGCCCCGTGTGCTATTCAGTGTATGGATAGCTCCCATTGACTAAGTCAATCACTTCAACTGGCACCAGTGACCCGCCGCCTAGCGTCACCAGTGACCAAATGATCATTTAACACAGGCGTATCAGAATGCGCCCACAGTGCTATATATGAGCCTTTACTAGCACGGCCTATACCATCACCACCAACCTGGTACTCAACACCTGACACCAGACTAACAACAAACACAACTGAAAACCCTTGTCGATCCGCCAAAGCTACCGAGATGAGCACCTCGAACAAATCAAACGCTTCGTCAAGCGATCCGTACCGTGGCAGATCCGAAAGAGACAGAATCGCAGCTGATGCCCTGCTCATGTTGAGTAAGGGGTCTGCGCAGGCCTCGAGCTCCGTCACAGGCAACGATGCCCCTGATCCCGCCGATCATGGTGATTACTATGAAAATGACGACTATGCAGATGACGTCGACAAAGGCGACGAAGACGATGACGGCGGCGACGAGGATGATGGTGATGATACAGCAGACACCTCAAAATGCAGCAATTGTGGCAAGCTCAAGGAAAAGAGAGTACAAGGTCCACTTTGCGTAAATTGTCGTTCTAACAAACGGCGCAACAAGGTAAAACAAGAAGGCAAATGCAGGGACTGGGAAACCCGCAGCGAAGGGTAAGTCACGCTGTGTTGACTGTTTAGCCAAGCAACGCAGGAGGCAATGTGAAAATTGCTGGAGAAGGCCAGCCGCGGAGAGCTCTACGTGTTGTCTGGAATGCAAGCCAGAGGTCGACCGACAAAGACAGAGAGAAAGGGAAGAGCGAAGGAATAAGAAAAATGAGGATACGGGACATGGATCCGGCGTGTTGTGACTAACTCCCACAACGTAACCTGCCAAAGGATCTCATAGCCGTCGCTTTTTAAGACATGAGCTTAGGATGATGGGAATTCGTCAAGAAAGATAAAACAACTTTGACTATTATCAAACCTTTTTATTTCTTTGCTTTGCTGTGTTTATGATTCAATATGGCCAGTCTCAGTTGCAAGCGTGACGTCGAGCACTTCACCGCCCTATTTCTTATTCACTATATGTATGGTTCCCATAAGTAGGGTATATGGACTTGGTCAATCACTTCGATCTACAACAGTGACCCGCCACCGAGAAACATCAGTGACCAACGCATCAGAACGGGCCGGTAGAGCTATATATAAGTCTTTAGTAACATGGGCCGTTCACTAGCCTTCTCAATAGCCACTCCAGACAGGTAGTAGACGCAACCAAAACGCTTATCGAGTTGCCCAGCTTACCACTATGGCCCCCAGCTCATCCAAGGGAAAGGGAAAGGAAATTGACCCTGATTTGACCGAGACCGATCCAGATCTCACCGAGACTGACCCAGATCTGACTGACTCTGACGACGACGTGGCGGAAGATGAGGAGCAAGCTGGCCCATCAAGCAGCTCAACATGCACCAAGTGTGGCAGGTCCGAGATCAGGAGCAGGGGGCTTTGCGGGCGCTGTTATAACAAAGAAAGAAAAGCCAGGTTGAAAGCAGAAGGCAAATGCATAGACTGCACGAAACCAACAAGGAATGGAAACTCGCGGTGTGACGAGTGTGCAGCCAAGAACCGCGATACCCACAGCCACTCAAGAGATAGATACAAGAGAGCAAAGGAAGAAGGGATTTGCTTGTATTGCTTCAAGAAACCAGCCGATCCAGGAATGTTGGGTTGCTCGGAATGCAGAGCAAAGAACAAAAAATCGTGTGCAGAAAGGAGAGCCAAGAAGAAGAAGAGTCGGAAATCTACAAGGCACTAATTCATGTTCGACCCTCTGCTTTGCCATACTCCCTATAGCCAGCACCTCGCGCTTTATCTAGTCGCTGCTTAGAAGATATCAGCTCCTGAGGGCTTTTTAAAAGGAATGCAAAACGACTTTCATTACTCTTAGGCTTTATCGTTTTGTTCTTTGGTACATGTCAATGCACGCGTTCTGACTACCCTACAAAACCCATCTTGTCCCGTGATTATGAACCAGTCAGCTACTTTCCTGACTTTTGCAAAATGGAAGTGACGTAATCTCGAGGCTTAGACAACCCAACAACCTAGCTTGCATGATAGCCAGTACAAATATCACTTTACTCTCGGTAGGTTTGGAGGATGCTTGGTCTCCTTCGAACCGATCGACCGAATGACGCTAGGCAGTCGAAAGTTAATATCAGGCCATTTACCGGCGAAGTCTGCGCCGTTCGCTTAAAACGGCCCCTGACTGCGTTTCTCGCGACGGCCTCCATGTAACAAAGGAATACGTCTTCATGATTCAGTATGGCCAGTATCTTTGGCGATAGAGTAGAATACAAAGTAACAAGAGGTCCGCCTAGAACACCCGAATATGTTTATGTCAAGTCGGTAAATCGTCTTTGTCAATCTCTGAGCGACTCCTCAAGCACTGCCGGCAGTGTAGAGGCAGACAGCTTCAATGTCGTGGGACCATTAGGTCAATGCACCCATTACGTCCCATTGGTTTTCATGATTAAAACTCCAACACCTCGAAAATATCCCCTATTTGACCTCTTTGTTGCTGAGGCCTGCCAAACACCAATGGTGCCAGTATATCCATATCAGCATCTTCTGCTTCAAAGCTCATCGTGGAGCTGGTTGAGATCGATCGCAAAGACGACATGGACGAAGGAGACGAGGTTTTCGGCTTAGATGGGGGAGCAGTAGGCGCGAGGTATGCGGACAAGAGAGCGTTCAAGTCGGGGCCGCTGGCAAGTGTGGGCAATACAGGTCGACTTATCCTCCTGTAGTGCTTCGGACCGGTAGGCATGGCAGTTCTCGGGCGGGATGGTGCAGGTGCAGGTGCCGAAGAAACTCGCTTGCTCTTTGACCGAGAGAGCATTCGAGAGAGCTTGAAGGAACGACGAATGGAAGACGCGCGAGCGGCGGTGATGGCCTTCTTTGAGTCGGGATGTTCAAAGAGCTCGACACCGTGGGAAACAGGAATGTTGCTAGGGACCGTATTGTTAAAATCGACCAATAACGAGTGAATCTGAGCCTCGTCGAGACCTTCGACCAACTCAAAGAGCTGGTCCACCGACGAGGTCGAGGACGGTCGTTCAAACTGAGGCATGATGATGGATGGGGCCGTGTGCCATCCGGTATGAAACCGTTGGTTGACAGGAAAAAAGAATGGACGGCAGCTCAGGAGCTCAGAGCTCTAAAAGGAGTTGTGGAGAATCATGGAGGAAATTAGAAGGGCCGGTGTGGAGTGTGATTCGCGCGTCTGAAACTCTCAAGCGCGACGCGACTTAACCGGAATGGGCTCGGTTGTCCGCATGGGGTAAGGTAGTCCGGAATAGGGTATCAAGTGGGGATAGCGTCGCACGGCAGTTCGCTAATTAATGTCGATTGCAATTAATGTAAAACATAAAATAATTCCTTCATGAATATCAGTATTATTTAAGCCATGTTGGTTGATATGTCGCCGCAAACGTCTGTTTGTTGTGATGACGTATGGCTAAGAACAATAAAGTAAATAATCACAGGTAAACTACCTATCTCAGGGTGTATAACTTTCGCTGCTCAATACCACCTTTCAACAGTTCTCCATACATAACCCCATGGACATAAGCTTCTCCAACGAGTGAATGCAACTCATTTCCCTCTGGCCGTACAAGGTATGCCGCATTTCCTCCAATAAACACGCATACTTCGTCCCCAACCCTGGTATCAAGGGGACCAACGCCAACATAGCCAGTTGATGTCAAAAAGGCGCGTCGTGTGTGTAGCCGAAGTAGTGTCCTCGAATACCATGTGTCGGTAGTTGTCGACTCATCGCCGTTTTCGGGTGGTTGTAGGAGCGCATCAACAGCGGCTGCGCATTCGGTTCCCCATTCCGGATACGGCACCGAGGTAAACCACAGAGTTCCATCCAGAATAGCGATTCTAGACGCCTCAGCTCCCTCGCGACCGACGTGGATTCTTGGTGAGCGGTCACAAAAACCCCTAATACTTTCCACATATGAAGCCACCGCGGCTTTATCAACGTCTTCCAGCCAATTCGGATCCCAAGGCTCTCCCGTCTCTTTAATCGTGTCGATGTATATCCCCTCCAGTGTCACGAGATCCTGAGAAGGGAATCCCGGCGTTGAAACCTGGCCACCTGATGCTTCAAATGAGGTTAGCCATGGCGGCTGGGCGCAAGGATGTCGTACTTCCATCGCCCAATCTGGCACCCAGCTCGGAAGAGACTTGATCTTCCTCGGTGTTTGGCAATATAGTAGCAAGTCGATGTATCCCTGCAACAGGATCTTGCGGGCTGCCTCCTTGTACACTTCCTGAACCGACATAGAGTAGTCGGGAAATGTGTCGAAATCATCCTTGTCGGCCGCCAAGTTCAGCAATGCGAAAACCCGGTCCCTCGGATCTGATGAGTAAACCGAGTTGTAATCCACCTCCAACGTGAGAGAAGTCGCAATAACCTTAATCAAGGGGTCCGCATACGGCGATGGCATGTCTGTCGATGGTGGCCGGAATAACACTCTCCTAGTAAAGAGATTATAAACATAGCTGATGAGCGGGCTTTCAAATACCAGCTCGTAATTCTGCCGCACAATGTCAAGCCCCTCGACAGGTTTCTTGCGAGTGTGACGCTGCATAATGTCCACGGCCCGTAATGTTGCGTTGATGAGATCTGATTTGACGATCCAGTTGCCACATGCTACAGCGACGCGTCGACCAACGGCAAACTCTTGCATGACCCAGAGCCGCGTCCAGTACCTTCGTTCACAGAAGCCATGAAACGCTCCCTTAGCAGCAGTTAGGTCTACGGACCCTTCTTCGCCGTACAGCTTTTTTAGAGCCTCAATATCTCTTTGGCGGATTGCTCGACCCGTATCTCGCATCAAGCGGCAGATAAGATCGCTCTTCTCATTTCCAGTTCCGAGCCAAGCAATGACTTGGTCTGCATCGCTGTATATGCTGTGCATCTGATGAACTTGGTGGCTCTTTTCGGTCTCGTCGATCTGGTTGATGCAAAGCTGATCGACCCACAGCCATCGGGGTTTCCGGCGGAATCGCAGGCGACGGAGGGCATTTTCGACGGTTTGGCTAATATGGACATTGCTCCCATTGACTATTATGTATTCCTTTTTGCTCTCTGGTGTGGCCCAAACATATGACAGGGCGGTATAGGGTGGACAGTCGCCCCGAACGTGCTCATCAATATCGCAAACAAGGGTGTCCGAGGCAGCTGTGTTCTTATCAAGCGACGGATGTAGTTTGATCAACCTAAAAGAGCGATCCGGGTTACCGAGAGAGCGATAAGTGATCTTGGTGTCCATGTCTCGAGCTGTGTCAAAGGAAAGAAGGCCCTCAACTCCTCTTCAGCCCTAAATGCCGTGAACGTGCGGTACCCACTTCGACAGGGGTAAAGTGGCTGGCCAATAAGAGATCCCGCTTTTAACCTTGGCTTAGCCGGGGTCACTGATTGATGGCAAAATTGATAACTGATCGAGAAACTGAAAGCTACTCGTCCAATCACGAGCTCCCCTTCGAGTTTCACTGTTGTCGGTGCCAAATCTCAACTCCTCCCTGCTATCTCTCACAGACGATGATAATATTACATCAGCCTTGAGAAAGTAAGAAAGTTGAGGTCTTGTTGGCGACGCCTTTAAATATTCCAAGAGGCGCGGACTGAAACTTCACGTTATGAAGGATATCGATCTGTTGTCACCTGAAAGAGTTAATGGGTCATGAAAGAGAGGAAGTCTTTGTTTCTATAACTTATATCTGGCACAGACTTGGGTCGGTAAAATGGCATGGCCCTGCTAGTACTTACGAAGAGATCATAGTCATGCGCGAGGAAAAGGGGGTGTGCACTCCCATAGCTAGCAAAATCAACGAGGAATTTCGACTTGGTTCAGATGCGGTAGTATAACTCAAACAAAGGGAGACTGGTCGAGGCATGTGGAAACTTAGAGAGAGAGAATATTCGCAAAATTACCGTTTGCAAAATCCCTTCACGCGATTGACTGGCTAGGATAGATGAGGCCTTGAATGCTGATTTTTATGTTTCTCGCCCTTTTACAGTTTAGCACCATTAATCAGCGCACATCCGTTCGAGAAAGAGAATCTTTCTCAACCGTGATTCACAAAAGGCACCTGTGGGTAGCAGTCGTACGCGACCTGACAGTGCTGCAACACACACAAACACAACCACCCAATGGACACACGTTGGGTCTATCTCCTTCCAATTTTCAGAAGACGATCAACAAGTACTTGATACGCAGTTCATCGGAAAGTGGTCTGCTCAATCTTCCCTTGGCCCTGCAGGAAGGTCTCTTCCACGCTGGCAGTCATGGGTGGCACTCAACCTCCCGTGAATCTCTCTGCAGTCAACGGCACTGACTCCAATAATGGCGAAGCAAACACGTCCTCCGATGATTCAACCGCTGCGAATATGAGCGACGACGAGAGCTGTGCGGCACTTGGCCTTGGAAAGGTCAGTAAATGGCATAAGAGACATGTAAGTAATGCTTCTTACATAATATACCTGGCGGCCAAGCAATGGCCATGGGAGTGGGTTGGCAACTATCCGCCGAAGGAGTGGACAGTCACCATGGTCGCAAGTCTATCCAAAGTACTTGAACGTGTTGCATGGGATGACTCTGGGTCAAGCGGTCCTGGATGCAAGCGCACCGTGGAGGACGTAAAGGATTTCATCCAAGCCCCGGCCAATCTACCAGGGAGTGGTAGACCATTGGGACAGAGCGACATCAACGAGGCACTGTGGTATTTCACGGTACGAGGAAAGAGGCCTAACCCAGCCGCAACGGACAACAACACTGGACCCTGCGTGGGTAGGTCAGTTGAGCCGCAGGAAGCAGCGGACCAGAACAATGAAGAGGTGCACCAAGAGCACGTGGATGACTCTACCGCGGAGAGCAAACAACACAACCACACCGGAGATACGCATGGTGAGCGCGACCGGGACAATGATGGGCAAGCCAGCAAGGGCTCCAAAGGCACCGCTTCGCCTGTCTCAAGCTCCAACAGCCCAAGTCGTGTTGCCATTCCCGAACAGTTGGTCAAACAAATGAATTCGACTAAGTTCAAAGAAGTCAGCACTCTCAATCACAATCACAGTCCCCCATTAGCCTCGTCAAAGAAGCGCGCTCATACAGAAGAGACATCCCTGGGCCTAGCTATTGCGGCACCTGACAGACCTGCCCAGAAGCGTTGCTGGATACGAACAAGGTTGGTCTTCCTTCCACACATACACCTCGAAGCCCATGCTAACGCGTGCAGTCAATGGCTGACCCCGAACTTGCCGTTACTCCTCTCAAAGACACCGCTGAGGCAATGACCAAAGAGCAAGAATTGGCGACGCTTGACACTGTGGTCAGCAGAAGACTAGCCAGGTCCATGGGAGAAGTCCTGGACTTACGGCAAAAAGTCTATGCATTAAGGGGCCAGCTGAAAAATCAGAAGGCATCTCTGGAGCATGGAACAGTTGTTACGCAGGAGTCCCAGTTCGAAGTTCAGCTCTGGGAAGGTGTCCGTAGGGACGCGACAAACAATCTCCACAGGTTACGACAGACGATCAACCACTACCAAGCAAATGAGAGTCTACTGGAACCATCGATCCTGAAACGCGAGAATTGATTACGAAGGGCCACGAGCGAAGGCTAAGTGAGATGCAACAAAAACTTGACAAGGCCGAGACGCGCCTTCAACAGGCTCAGCGCAGAGCCGAGGCCCAGTTGGAGGAAGCTAAAAGGCGCATCGAGGAGCACGAAGCCGAGCTGCGCAAAGTGGAAGACGATGTGAAAACAGCGGAGAATGAGCGAAAGCGATGGACTTGGATCAAGATCTTTGCTGACATGAAGGCGCAAGAACTGGAGAGGGAGTTGACTCGCATCGAAAGGTGAGGGCGGGGGCTTCTTGAGCGCCTTGAGAAATGCGATTAACCCTGAGGTGGCCCCGGGAGCCTTGACAAGTGTAAGCTTTTTCAGAAGTAAATGGGCCGAATCGAGGCGAGGCAAAACGATGCGGAGTGAGTGGAATTCGGGGAGGCGGCGAGTCTGAGAGCGAGCTGGGAGTGCGAGCAGAGAACAAGTGCTCCTGGTTGGTAGTCAAGGATGGACAAAAGTCACAGGGCTACTCAACTCCTGATGGACAACGGAGGCCTTCCTTGTGGTCTAGCAAGGGATAACGTGCCTATCAGATGGCCTTTTAGGGCTAGATTTGATTCTACTATTGCGTTGGCAACCAAGTTCTTTGACACTGCGTGAGAATTTGTTCTTTTTTGAGTCTTGCATTATCACCAAGCCGATTTCCTTACACAACATGGAGGCTTGTCTCAGTTTGTAGGGTAATCTTAGAAAAGATGACATTATCCGATTGTATAGACATCTTGAACTGGACTTATCGTTTTATTACTTCAAGGTTATCAACATGAACTGAACACCTGCCGCGCAGACACATCGCTTCATTCCAATCTACGCCTCACTGACCATACACTCGCAAATAGCCTTGCCTGAAGTCGGCACACCATTCACCTTGTGCCAATCCGTCGCAAGACAAACAACATGGTTGCTCGAAGGTCCAAAAGCACAGTCTCCCTTCCAGTCACCGCAGTCATCAGGCGTAGAGCACTCCACCTCCGGCACGTCGGCGTTGGGGTTGGTGCCCTTTGGCGGGTCGGCGGGCTTCTCGCGGATGAGGCATTCGCAGATGGCTTTGCCGGAGGTTGGGACGCCGTTTACGTCGTGCCAGTCTGTTGCGAGGCAGACGACGTGGTTGTTGTCGTTGGCGAAGTGGCAGTTTCCTTCCCAGTCGTCACAGTCGTCGGGTGTGGAGCACTCGACCTCGGGGACGTCGGCGTTGGGGTTTGTCGCGGTTGGTGATGGCGTTTCTTCCTTGGTGGGCGTAGGGGTAACAGGAGAAGGGAAGGTGGTGTAGTCGGTGCAATGGTATGAGATCAGAGGAGCAGTGGCATAGAAGACCTGACCCTCGGTGGTGGTGGAGCATTGGCAGTAAGGTGTAGCAACGCGAGGACCACCATGGTTGACGCAGATGACGGGGCCAGTGAAAGGGGCTTCGGTGGTGGTTGGCTTGTCTGAAGTGATATCGGGAGCGGAAGTAGTGGTGATGACAGAGGTCCTGAGAGTTGTGGGGGGTCGAGTAGACTCGGTCGTGGCCTCGGAAGTTTCGGACGTAGAGACGGCGGTGGACTCGGTAGACTCCGTGGACTGGGTTGACTCCGTGGTCTCAGAGGTTTCAGTCGAGCTTTGAGTAGTCTCGGCAGTCTCAGTTGAGCTCTGTGTGGTTTCCGTAGATTGGGAAGACTCAGTAGACTGAGTCGCCTCGGTAGATTCAGTAGACTCCGTCGTCTGGGTCGTCTCAGTGGCGCTGGAAGTAGCCTCGCTAGTAGTGCTGGCACGGGTCACAACCAAGCACTCCTCGACAGGCGAATCCTCTCTCTTTCGCAGACGCTGGGCTACAGCCTCGGCAGCCTGGGTTGCGTCAGGGTTTTGAGGCTCCTCAGGAGCCTGAGTTGCGTCGGGAGCAGGAGCGTCGCTGGTAGTAGCAAATCCGCTCAGCTGAATACCGCTACCGGCAACGATAAAGTCACGGAAGGTCACGAGTCCGTCCTCAACCCAGAGTCTCCATCGACCCATGGAAAAGGCCCAGCTGCCGCCAGGAGAGTCCTCGGGGGTGATGATCATGTCCTGGAACATGTCGACCTCGAGGATAGCTCGACCCCAGGTGCCGATAGGCTCAGTGGACTCAATGCCGTTCGTGCGGGTGTAACCCAGGAGATGACCACTAGAGCCGGGGATGATGCTGACGAGATTGTCAGCGAGCGACTGGGCGCGTTCCTGGTAGCGGAACAAGGTGGTAATGCCCGTGGGATCGTTCAAAACGTCGGTGAAGGGGGTGAGGACGAAGACCATGGGGTTGTTGCTGGCGTGCAGCACACCAGGGCTGGCGTCATCACCAACAAGAGAAGTCACACTCCGAGCGTTGTCAGTTCCGTCACGAAGAGCCTCAAAGGCGTTCCTGTTGAACGACACATCGTCTGTCCAGTTCCAATCCGTGTCGATGAACACGGGGTTCTCCCAGATGTGAGACAGATAGACGCCCTTGTCGGAAACGATGATGACGGCAGTACAACCGTAGATTCCGTTGACACCTGCAAAACCCTGACCGATGGTAGGATAGTCGAACCAATGACCAGAAGCGTCTCCAACTTGGCTGACCCAGAGAGGGTTCAGAGAAGCAACGTAGAAGGGGTTAGGAGTGGTGTTGTGCATGAACACACGACGGTTCAAGTCTCGCTTCTCAGTGGAATCACCTTCGGCACGGGGCGTGGGCGAAGTGACGGGGTTGCTACCGAAAGCTCCAGCTCCAGTCGGGATCTTGGAAGTGGTGATTGTAGAGACCGCGGCACAGTCAACCTTGGTCGAGACAACAGCCATCTCGGCGCCGCTAAGGGGAGAATCGTTCATCGGGCAAGCATCGCCGCCACCGCAGGAGCCAGAGGCACAAGGAGTGATAGCAGCAGCCGTGCCAGTTGTCGAGATGACAGTAGTAGCTTCAGTTACGGAGCAGCCAGTGACTTCAACCGTGATGGACTCGAAGCAAGTCTCTGTAGTCTGGACGTTGCCACCCTCGGTGATGGTAGTTGGCTTGCAGATGATGGTGACGTGTTCTGCGGTGTCGTCTGTGCAGGGAGACGTTGTGGTCGAGGTTTCCTCTTCGGTGGTGGACTCTTCCTGCTTGGTTGATTCTTGCTCACTCTTCTCGTCGGTCTTGTCCTCGTCCTTTTCCTCCTCGGTGAGCTCCTCAGTCTGAGATTGAACACCACCAGTGGCTCCAGTCACTGCAGGCACATTGCCAACGACAATGTTGCCCGAGATATCAGTAAGGTCCTGCGCGATGCAAACAAGGCTGTTGATGATATCACCAATAGGTCCAAGCAGACCCCTCTTCCTCTTACCAGCGCAGTCCTGGTTGGGGTCTCCGCCGAGGCTCACAATCACGGCGATGATGTCGTCGTGGACATCGTCGACCTTGTCCTTGGTCTCGTCCTTGAGGTTCTCGGGATCATCCTTCCAAGAGTCGATGATGGGGATGAGACCCAGGATCTCGGTCGAGACGGAAGAGACAGCCGAGGTGGCTGCAGCACCTGTAGCTGTTGTGAGGACTGGAGGCTTAGTGATGGTAGGCTCGTCGCCGCCCTCGGTGGTCGACTGAGGGGGCTGTTGCGTGGTAGTGTCGGCAGGTTGCCCAGCAGTGGTAGAAGTCTCTCCAGCTGACTGCTCGGTGGTGGTGGTGGCATCGATGACCTGCTCAGTCGTTGTGGTGGGGTCCACGGCAGGGTTGGTGGTAGTGGTGGTCTCGGGAAGTTGTTCGGTTGTGGTAGTGTCAACTGGGGGGATCGTTGTCGTAGTAGTGTCTACAGGTAGCTCAGTTGAGGTTGTGTCGACGGGAACTTCAGTGCTGGTGGTAGTACCGGCAGGGGCTTCAGTTGAAGTTGTGGTGTCAATGGACAGCTCTGTTGAAGTAGTAGTACCAGCTGGCAGTTGGGTGCTAGTGGTAGTATCGACAGGAAGCTCAGTGCTAGTGGTAGTTTCCTGCGCGGGGAGCTCAGTCGAGGTTGTCGTGGTGCCAGGGGTGTTGATCGGCTCGACAGTCTCAGAAGCGTCAGGAATCCAGTTTGAGGTTATAGTAGGAGCCACGGGAAGTTCAGCGCTTGTAGTTGTGTCCTGAGCCGGAACCTCAGTTGAAGTTGTTGCATCCAGGATGGGCGCCTCTGTGGAAGTAGTAGTGTCTTGGACAGGTACCTCCGTTGTCGACTGGCTACCAGTAGTGCTGAGTGTCTTGACCGTCTCGGGACCCTCAGGGATGAAGCTGGAGGTGGTAGTCTCAACCACAGGAGCTTCGGTTGAGGAAGTAGTTTGGTCCACCACAATGGCAATGTCCGTGGTAGAAGGTTCTGCTGCTAGAGTCTCCGTAGTGGATGGCCCAGCAGGAGCCTCGACGTCAGGAAAGACCTCAGGGAACGCAATGCTGGTGGTAGTGCTAAGGCCATGTTAGTGACTTAGATTTGGGACATAACGGAGCATAATACGGAGTTACTTACGCAGCAACAGGGTCAGCTACGGGCAAGGCGGGATCGGGAACATCCTGAGCTGTGTAAAGAGGCAGCGATGCCAACAAGAGCAACGCGCGACCGGCCGACAATGACCAGCCGTGAGACGGCATTTTGACCGACCTCAAAGCTAACGGCTAAAAGGAATGACAAGTGAAGCGACTGGCTAGACTGAAAGACAATCTATAGTGAAAGAGTGTGTAGCCTGTTGGTCGTCACGTCACCCAAGAAAAGAAGCGCGCTGAACAACCAACGGACAGCCAAGCTTCTATACCCATCAACATGATGTCCAACAGAATAGGCGCCGGGTTAGCCGACGAACGGGGTCAGATTTTAGTGCAACGGGGCTAGAATCCTTCTGTGTTTCAAGGGAATGAAACCATGCATCCTGCTCTGCGGGGCCGACGGACAATTCGGCTCAGGGACGGCTTGGATTTCCTTGTTTCATTGCAAGTGGAAATTACGCGCAAGGTTTAATTAGCATGGTCCTTGGGGGCCGTGTCATGTTGATAGACAGGGGAAGCTGACAGTGGCCCCACGATGAGGTGAAATTGCAATCGTCAGCCCTATAGCTGGGCAAGTCAACGAGCAGTGTTTGACAAGACTCTGAAGATTCTTTTTCTTTACTCTAATAGCCTTAATTCAAGCTTATGAATATAGTCGGGCATCACTATCAAAGTTGTTAAAACCCCTCTAACCTTGGGGAATGAAGTTATACGCATAGCTAGGTAGGCTAAACACTAGTCTTACGACTTTTCCATATCAATAACATGAATGACCACCTCGCCAAAGGCTACATGGGTATACCCAGACAGCAAGACAAGGCTGGCCCTACGTCTCCACCAAGTCAATCCCAAGAACCAACTTCATCTCGTCGCTCCCCATCTTTCGCGCATACTCGACCGCGCTCCCATAAGCGCCTCGCAGGTTAGGATCCGCCCCCTGGTTCAGCAGCCACCTCACCCTCTCCACTGCCCCGGCCATAACGGCGTTGACGATGGGGTACTGGGCTGTCATGTGGCGGGACTGGAACTTGCCGTTCACGTCTGCGCCCTTCTCGATGAGGAGTGCCATGATGGGGATCCTGGCTTGGTCGAAATCCTTGGTTGGCGTGACCGGGGATGCGTGTGGGTTCGCGTTCGGAGGGCAGGCACCTGCTGCGAAATATAGCGGCGAACCATTCTCCATGAGTGCACCAGCCTCGAGGAGCTTGCGCACAGATTCGACGCTGCCTCGCGATGCAGCTGTTTCGAGCGCGGCACAGGAGTCTGTCTCGGGCTCACCAAAGCGATCGCGGTTATCACGTTGAACGCCTAGATTTGGGTCTGCACCGTGTGTGAGGAACCAATCGACGAGCCTGTCATCGGTGACAACTCTCGGGAGAAGCGTCGCGCCGTAGAAGCCTGGGGTGTTGGGCGTCCAGCCATGCTGCGTCAAGAGCTCAAATAGAGCAATCTGTCGGTCTTTGGGCGCTGATAGAACGTGCGGTGATGTTTGCCGAGTGATGGGGGCGCCACTGACAAGAAGATAACGAGCAGCGTCGATATTTCCGGCGCAAAGTGCGATAACCAATCCTTGGTGAAGAAAAGCGGGTGAGCGATGTTCGGAGGTGACGATCGACTCGACGGCAGATAAGGGTCCATCCCGGCAGGCAGCCTGAAACGAGGCGAAGTGGGGATGTGAAGTGGCCCGCCCGTTGAAGAGGTCCAGGTCGCTAGGATTTGAGATGGGGATATCGTCGTGGGCTGTGGCCATGGATAAACCTGTGGGTGTGCTGGATGAGCCCATGGCCATTCCCATCTGCTGTCCTGCCTGGTTCGTACCTTGGCCTTGTTGCTGCTGTTGTCTAGCGGCCATGAGCTGCAACTGTCGCTGCTGAGCTTTCTGTATCAGCCGCTGTCGAGCCTGTTCCTCTAGTGATGCCATGACCGATCGATGGTTATGCCGTAGTTTCGCTGCTGTGCCTCGTCGAACTTCAATTAGTCGTCGTTCTTGATGTTCGCTTGTTGCTTTCGTTGTGGATTGGCCATGGAAATAAGTCCGAGTAAAGAGGCCGAAGGAGCATGGGTCGCATGAACGCTATAGTGAGATTACGTCATTAAGGGGGCATTTGAAATGACCTTTCGCCAAACTGAGCTGTGTAAGCAGCATCAACCTTGTTCTAAGAATGACATGGTTCTTGTTCAACTCGTGGGAATTACTCCTAGACTAGCCATCCAGGTTGTGTTGCGAGGAAAAACTACGCAACGTCGAGTCGGCTTACATATCGGATCCAAGTGCCTCTGATAGCAAGGCCACAATTAGTAGCGTATTATTATTGATACTATTTAGCAAGCCATTTCAACATGTAATCCAAATGGAAGAAATAGGGAGCAATCAGTCCATCTACCGAGTTGAGAGTGGCAAACCAATTAACTCGTTATTCACGTGCTGGCTCTTGAAGCAATATCCCCCATAAGTGCCGCATCATTGACCAACAGTAAATTATTGATCCGGACGGTGTTCTCCACAGGCAGAGTAGTCGACATCGCACCTAGTGAATCGTGCAGCTTTTGACAAAACATGAACAAGCTGCAGTTCCGCGCGGGGTCCCGGCAAGTCATCATCGCCCATTGTCGCAGGGAAGGGGAGTTGAAGCGGCATCGATGTTCAAGTGTTGATTTCGGCACTTGAGGTCGAGACTGGAATATAACAAGGTTAGGGCGAAACGGTTCTATCAACAACAATGCCCTCTGCCCCTCGAACCGTAAGCGACCCTGCCATAGGTAAGACGTAGGGTGCATTCAAAGAATTGTAAAAAGCGGTCAGCCTTTTAGCTGGGCCATGTTCACTAGGCGTAATCTTTTCCTGATTGGACGTGGAGGTGTTCACACCTATTCCTTACGGCTAACGCTGCTGAAGACGATCAGTCTGGACCAATCAATGGCGTGCGATCCAATCTCAGGTAAGGCAACAACATGCCAAGCTGAGGCAGAAGCCTCCTACAGCTTCGATCACACCGGGAAGCGGGGTTTGATGGCTTGCCCGTGTTCCTATTTGTGCTTCCACGGCTACCTTTGTAACTCAGACTCGTAAACGAGGTGCACTAATGCATCTGGGCTTGAAAATGAGGCGGCTGAGACTTGGGCGCATCAGCTGGGAAGAGGCGTGTGATACGCGCTGCGTTACTCACCTATCAAGATATGTTACGAGTCATAGACTGACCGGCGGGTTTCAATGTGCACTTTTCAATGCCAGACACTGCGTGAAGCCCACACCGCTTTCAGTTTCAAAGATGCTTATAAAAGTTGGACAAGTGCCACTGTTCATCTATACCGAATTCTCTGTATCGCTGAGCCAACATTCCGTCTCATGGCGAACCTCAGCAATGTTACTGCCTCCCTTTTGTCCGCCAAGAACGAGAACACGCTCGCCTTGGTGAACATTAATCTAGACGTCTCATGGCACCGCGGAACCCCGCCAGCCGAGTTTCTCCCCGTGGGCTCTGCTTTGGCACCATGGAGAAAGACAGAAGCCGAAGATGGCGAGCTTCATAAGACGTCATGTAGGCTCGGTTTCTTGTTCAATGAGCTCGTTCCTGAAACGCCAAACCTCATACGATCCTACGGTACGAGGGCCTCGGACATTATGAATAGCCCGAATATCAACCCGCGGGGAACCTGGGAGGATGGGCCCTTTCGTGATTTTGTCGGGGCTGACGGCACTTGCATCTGGGCTGCAGCAACGTCCATTCCCGCCTCGCTCAGCACATTTCTCCTTGCCTGCATGCTTGCCAGAGCCTGGGATGCCAAAAAGGCCACAAGCATCTGGGCGGAGCTTGTGCATGAGAGAGTTGCCCATGTCCAGGCTCAACTCAACATGAACAAGGTGGTCAATCCGCACACTGAGATGGCTATTCGACAGAACATCAGCCGTGCAGACCTGGCAAAATGGGATGCGAGCGCTCGAGCCTGGCTTCGAAGGGCGGATCAGAGCATGGTCCGCTACCACGACCAGTTTCAGCTGATCATGAAGAACGTCAAGACACCTTTCGTTGACCCAGGCTCGACGTTTGAAAGAGTTACTCGCGGCTGGATACGATCGATGAAGGTCCTGGATGAGTTGCTCCAGAATGTGCCGCAGGAAGTTCCTGATAGAGCAGTCTTGATGGCCATTTCGGCATGGCATCTGTACCCAGACCTGTTGGTCTGCCAAGACAAGACCACCAAGGTCACGCTCGGTGACTCTCTGTTCCCTCAAGCTGCTATTCTCACATTGGGACTGGAGCCAAGAGATTCTCGCAGTGACAACCTTTGTCAGTGGTCGCTGGCATTATCTCACCTGAGATACTACGGAGGCCCCGTCAAGGTTAGGAGTGAGGAAGGGTTTCAAAGAGTCGGCTTCCAAGAGTTGTGGGCGGTGGCTCTTGGCGCACTCTTGAGACAGTGGCAATTACCGTCGTCGAGTGTCGAGGCTTCCATCATGTGGTTCAAGCGCCTTGGCGAGGTCATCAAAACATCTTCCGCCTCCTCAAGCCCCGAGTTCTCATGGCTATTAAAATTTTGTGATGCCGCCACCTCAATCGAACAGCCTGACGCCACGGAGAGCGACCCGAAGATGCAGCTCGTCCACCTCGGTTGGTGGAAAGCAACTCGATTGTTTGGCTCGGGTGCCGCCATCCAGCCGCCATACTTTGGGCTTTGCAAGCTTAGCGTCATTCGCGAATTACAGGGAGATGACAGCCTCGAACTCGGCTTCCAGTATATTCGGCAAATTGCGTCCCAGATAAAGCTTCAGCCAGAAGATGCCATTGCAGTCTACTCGCACAAACTTGGCGACGGCACGTACGTTGAGTGGGCCACTATTCTTCCTGTTGATCCTCACGCCGTGAGAGGGCCGGCAAGTCAATTCAAAGAAGCCGCCAAGACCAATGCAAGATGGGTGTACTACCAGCGCCAAGATCACCATCTCTACCACCATACTATTCTCGATGAGCGGCAGAGACACATCCAAAATCGCGGTGAGATTTGTATCATTATCTCCAAAGAGAATATTACACAAGCCATTGCCTTCGAGCAGCGAAACATAGACACAATGACAGTCACCTGGGACGAGGCACCGCCATTATTCAGGGAGGCAACCATTCCAACAAGATTCCGTGCCCTTCCTCTTGGCACAACAGCCTTGGGAGCAACTGAATTTCGTCTATTAATTAGAGAAACCCGACTTGAAGGCAAGAGCACGAGAGCCCTGGCCAGCCATGGTCTCAAACCTGGACTAGCTTGGCTCAACAACGACCCAAAAGTCGATGCCATAATTCGGCATTTCAAGCTTCTTCAGGTATGCCTAAAAATGTCACATGATATAAAGAGTCCAGTCTATAACTCTTTTGCTTATCAATTGATAGCCAAGCTACGACTCTGAAGAGACGAAAGCAAAACGGCGCAAAGTCGTCCGAGAGCCTGGCGATGTGGACAATGGAGCTTATTCCGGACCTCTAAATTCTCCGAGGGAGGAATCGGGACGCCTTCGGAACCTTTGTTGGGCATCTACCGACTTCTTGATCTCTTTGCGTGCCCTCGAGCTGGCTACAATTATTTATCGTCAACTACCGACTGCCACAGTGTCACTGAAAGTGATCGACCAAGAGCTATCAAAGGCTCATTGGATTCCGGCCCGACTCAAAGCTATCCAGAATGCAGATGTCCCAGAGTTCCGTCAGGCTCTTTCCACGTCGGTTGAAGACGAAGGCCTCAAATTGTCGCGGTGCAACGTGTTTGCAGCCATCGCCATGTTTGAGTCTGGGTACTTGAACATTGACACGGGGCAGCTGAACGACGTCGTTGCCCTCTGCTCCGAAGATTCGATATTTGTGTCGGGTATCCTACTCTCTGATCCCGTCACCGAATGCACGGGGATAAACATGCGTCACCTTGTCGGCAATATTGGGCAAGCCGGGATGGTTTTCATGGTAGCGCCCATGAGTCCTCAAATTCGAGCACCCAAGTACGATGCAAGAATGGTGCGGCAACACACGTACGATGGCAAATGCACAGACAAGTTCAAGGGCACATCACTTCACTTGTCGTTCACGGATTGGAAATGTGCCCTGGACTGGAACAACACTGGGGAAATTGACCAACAGGTGTTTCTGATGGAGTCCGTCATCTCTGTCCAGGACAAGGGGCAATGGGTTGCAGACATTGATGTCCTGGAACTGGAAAGGAGCGAGGTCAAAGTCATCCAATTTCGGTGCGGCTGTCATCGAGATACGCCCCCTCCGTCCTCTGAAGATATTCTCTCGTTGGAATCATGGGAAGAGATCTTGGACCCGCCTCCATCGGTTGGGGTCATAAGGTCCAATAGGAACTGGGTTGCTCGTCTTGCTGCAATCGCCATCCTGGCTCAGCAAAGCTATGAAAGCGCTGTTGTTATTCTTGGAAATGAGCCAATCTGCTGGAGATGTCTGGAGGATCTTTATTCAGAGCCCGAGCCTTGCTTTCCATCTTTTATCATTCATTAAGGTAATGTTCTTTATCTCACAAAACAATCACGACTCTCTGGCCGCCTTCTGCACTAAACAAAGCTACTTTCACTGAATGATCTTTCACCTCTAACTTATCTTGCTGCACAGTTTATCCTCCTGCCAAGTAATGCTGTGTCCATCGATTGCAATCGTGATCAAGTTGTGCTGGGCCACCCACCTACCCTAGGTTAAAAGCATCAGTGATCGAGGTACTACTGCTTCCAGCGTGTTGGCTTCAATAGGTCTTCAAAAGGCAACAGGTCTTGAAGAAAAATAGGCACCTCAAAGCCGTAGAAGGGACATAGGTCTATACCTACCTACGTTAAACATAATCACACAAGCGACCCATGACAATGCTCTCCCTCCACGGCAGTGATACACATGATGGTTGAACAGATTCATTCCCCTGTCTTAGAAGTGAAGGTGTCAGTCTTAGTGTTCCGTATTCCGCCTGCTACTCCAGCCCAACGCCGAATAATCAACCAGTCCTTGAAAGTCATCTCGTGTCGCATCGTCGAGATCTACCCTGATCCATTCCTCTCGCGCCATGCTAAATTCGTAACTCGTATCCTTGCCAAGCAAAGGACGGCGATCAAAGGTACGATATCTAGCCAACTGGCTGGTATCCGGCACCTCGCTGGTGCTCCTTGCGGTTCGAGAACAACCAGTAGATAATCATGCCGACGACGGGGAAGATGAAGACGACGAGGCACCAAAGGAGCTTGTGCGAGGGAGGGCGGTTCGACTGGAGGACTTCGACTGTGAGGGACATTTGTTAGCATGGCACACAAGCAGAGGAGAGGGTGGGACTGCGTACTCCAGACAAGAATGTCAAGGACGAGGATGATGAAGCCAACGATTCCACCGCCAGTGCCGTACTGCCACGGGTTGGCGCCAGTCGCCTCGACCCCTCCTTCAGCGAGAGGAGCAGCAAAGGCAAGCGAGGCGAGCCAAAGCTGGAGGAAGGAGATGATGGTAGCAGAAAACATGGCGACGTTGGTGATTCTTTCGTTTTCGGGTATCAGAAAGAGCTTTGACGATGGTGTTGAGGAGAGGAAATGGATGGTTTTATGTCGTGCAGGCCAGGCAGCGACTGTTGTGTCTTGCAGTCACGTTGACGTCATAGATCTGACGAAAACAGGACGCGCACGTTTTCGACCTGACATGAGCTTTGGGTTGGTTTCAATGGCGCTAATGGCCCGCGTGTGTTGATGACGTCAGTGCATGTCTAGATCGAGATTTCAAAAATCGGTACACAACACACCTACAAAGATATAAATCGCAGATGGTTCCCGAGGGTCCAATGAAGTCGAAATGGGGAGACCATTGTTGCATGAGCCAACATGCTCAAAGCGGGCAGATGGTAGGCCCTCTACTAGTGGAGTTTGAGTACAGGGTAGGCAGTCACCACTGCACGGCGAGTGATGCGCCCAGTGATTATTGATCAAGGTTGTTGATGTGCGAGTCTAGCCTAGGGGAAGAGTAACAACGAGGAAACAAGAGCTCACCGAGCTTCATTTCGGTGTTTATGGCTTTATAATAGACCGGCGGGTCTAAATGCAAATGCCACACGCTAAGTTATGTTCTTCGCTATCGTGGCTGATGGACACTACGTTTGAAAGGTGCCATCATCGCAAATAAGAGAAAGATATCATGAAAGAAAGCGAAAAAGAAGAACACCATCACCGCTACTACTAACAATATGGCGAGGAGACCATGGATATTGTGTTATCGGGACCATTCTGCAGCACTTTCTGGGACCAACATTCAGGACCTTCATCATTCGTAACCGGCCCTGAGCAGCCTTCTCAAACCTCTAACCTGGGTCAAAGAAATATGTCGATGCTCTTCATGGTCAGCCGAATCGAAGTGTAGCAGTGGAACATTCTCGACTCGAGGCGTTAATCACATAAGCAACTAACAGTCGATAACTAGTTGATGCTGACATCTCAACAACAACCCGCCTGAAAGATCACCCAGCAACGATCAGACTGCCTGTGGTTCAAGAATGCAAACATTATGTATTAACGCCAAGTTAAAATCGCACCCGTCGTGGTCTCAACCTCATACGATGAACAGCTATAATCTTCTTGGGGTTGGGTATCTTCTCCTCCTCCACCATCTGGCTGAACTTGGTCCGATCCGCCAGTCTAGACTCATCAGCTGCTTCCTCGTCCAGCGCATCCAAAAGAATGTGCGGTTCTGTCCACGATGACCCGAAATCCACAAGCTTGCCGTCCCTGTAGTTGTCGAGTCGGATATCCATGTTGAAAACCCGTTGGCTGTTTAGCCTTACGATATCCCCGAGAATCCGGTATAGATTGTCTTGGTTGACGCCTGGATCTGCGGATGCGAGGTCTTTGACAATGGCCCTAGGACTATATCCTCCTGGAGTGGCACGCTGATATTCTGGGTCTACTTGGTGTGCCTCGAGATCGATGTCGCGACTTTGAAGGATCCTGTCGTCTCTTTCGTGCAAGAAGAAGAATCCATGGCAGGGAACGATAATGTTAGATTTTAAGTAGCCCTTCTTGATGGCTTCTTGAATTCGACCGTAGGCTCTGCATTCGGCGTAGAACGGGTCCGTGTAGTAGGCGACCGTCTGTAAACTGATCTCCTCGCCCACCAGGGGCTCCCAGAAGTAGTCGTCGCTCCTTGGATCATGAAATTTAAACTTGAGCAGAACACTCATCAGCTTGGCGATACCCGACGACCGCCTGCTTCTTACAACTTTGATTGCGTATTCTCGGTTGCGAATCTTAGCGCGGAATACGTAGCCCTCTGTAGGCGAATCCTCATCCTCGTCATCCTTGTTGAGCCTCTCAAGCCACTGAATGCGTGATCCGTGGTGCTGGAACAAGCCAAGTTTTGGCCCATCACACAGCGGCAGCTCCTTGGGGAGGACCTTTGGGGGCCGTCGTGACTTGGGCATGTCGACGTCAGGGCATGTGCAAGAGCTGAGGGGTATCTGGCAGCGGCAACATGTTGGCCGCGAGACATGTCCCCCCTTGAGGGCTTTATAACGCATGTTACCTGCCTCGAGCTGATGACATGGCGCTTTCATGCATGACGGGAGCAAGGGACGGCCCGTTAGCTCCAATCGGCCTGGCGGAATGGCGTCTGTGGGGGTCACGAGGATGTCGTGCAGCCAACGAGAGGTGCTTTGCTGCAAGGATATCACCAACGTACATGCGAGTCGCTTTTTGAGTTCATTGATAATAGGAAGAGGGTGTGCTGTAGGTCTCGCGGCGCGTCCGGCTTCCTTAAATTGGCCAGATTCATCCCTTGACCAGCCTCTGGCCCGGGGTTTGTCTCGTATCACCTCGGCTTGCATTCCAACCTCTTCTACGTAGTACAGCGTAGCACTCCGTTTTCTCTCTCGTGTTTCACATTTAGCCATGACCGGCACGGAACCAGCCACCTCGATACTCGAGTTTCTCACTCACCCGAACCCGATCGTCTCGCATCGCCCACCGAAGCGCAAGACGAATTCGCGCAATCAAAAGTGGCACGCCCCGAAGCAGATCAAGAAATGGGACGAGTTTCACGACTTCAACGTCTTCAAGGCGTCGTTTGGAGGTCGTCTGCTGGAGGAAGCGCGTCGGGAAGGCAGAGACCTTCCTGCTTATCCCTACATCGACGATGAAGCAGATTGTGTTGAGCGGGATGAAGACGACACCAGAGACTTGTATGCCAAATGGACCAAGTCGATCGTGACGGCGGCTCTCCGCCCAATCCGCCAAGAATTTCACTCGGCTATGTGGTCCAAAGGAGATCCCCCACCGGATAAAGAGCCTTCAGAGCCTCCTCCTCGGCCTGAGAAACAGCGCCAATTGCCTCGCAGACAATGTTCTGTCGAGGCGAGGACGCCAAAAATGCAATCCCTTCGGGGATTACGGCCAGACTCGGGATCAACTTTGTCGAATACCAGCCCTCGCAGCAGCGACCCTAACCCTGCCATTTGCCGGCTTGAGAGGTTCCCGAAAGAGTATAAGCCGGCAGAGAAATGGAAGAGCAAGTGGATGGCCGAACTATCCCTTATCAGCGAGTCTGGTGAGTGGGAGCGAGGAAAATCGGGTCACGATTTGGCTTGGCCTATCAAGCAAGCATACACCTATTGCATTCAGCACATGTGCCGCTACGGCTGCATTCTCACCTGCCATGAAGCATTCATATTCCGTATCAGGCCCCGGGGCATAGAGCCAGGCAAGTATCCCCGGGCTCTTGATCAACCTGAGACTGAGCACTAACTTGTGTAGCCGATGGGTCCCAAGACACCAAGGTGCTGCAGAGACACCTGATTCGTGACGGACTGATGGAATACATCTCCATTCCTTGGGCCAATCATCGCCAGGGAGACCTCGATCGCCACGATACGTGGACCGTGAACCTTGCCCTCTGGTTTATGCACATCCTGGTCGGGTACAACTACGAAACTCGCTGGCGGTATGGTCGGCTACGAGATGAGACTTTGGCTGCTATGAGGCCGCTTTCTCGGCAGAATGAGCCTGTTACACGTCAAGACCAAGATGAGGACGAGGACGAGTCGAGTGACTCTGATGCATCGGACAGGACTGTGCCCTTTGATGAGAGCATCTTTACTCCTTTGAGGAAGCGCAAGAGAGATGCTGATACAGAAGAGGGGTTCAACCTTTCATTCTCGAAGCGTCAGTTCCTGCAGACATAGTCAGGTTCAAGTTTGGGAGATGTGTGCAGGTAGAAATAGAAGGCCGATATTCTCTATTGACAAGTACAGCTTACAGGAGACAACAGTCAGAATTTTAGTTTAAGAATAAATTTGTGCTTACATCTAATACCGTATAAAACCCCATACAACTTCTATCCAATAGCTAAAACCGTCTCAAAAAAACCCAGCGGAAAAGTATCGCTTCTACCATCATGATCATCCCAACCAATGTTTAAAGAAACAAAGAATAATGCCTCTATAAGATTCCCAGCCCCTCAAACCTATATACTTAAGCCGCTTCCCCCCTCCGTGATTCGTAGGTATCCAGCTTGAATTTTGCAAAGGTCCTGGTGGACAGCCTCATCTCAAACATCCTATCAACCTCGACCACACTTCGCCCCTTAAGCTCGGGCAAAAATAGCCATGCTAGGACCACAGCAATCAGACAGAGTCCTGTATACACAAATCCAAGCTTGCCACCCATGTTGCCCGAGTCTGGATTGTACAGAATCGGCAGTATCGCGTTCATGATGGCAGACAAGCCCTGCGACAATACGCCAACTAGACCCTGAGTCAATGCTCGGACTTGCATCAAGCTGGTCTGTCCGATGTAGGCATAACTCGCTGGCCAGGCGCCGAGGCCGCAGACGACGATGACGGACATCAAGACACCGGCAGCGACATATGCAGGGATATCTCCGCTCCAGAAGCCAGACACACCCATCACAGCCCAGAAAATAGCGGCCAGACTCATGGTCACGAGTGTCATGATGCGCATGCCTCGACGTGACAGGACAAAGATACCAGCAGCATTAGCCAGCATACCGGCGATAATTCCACCCATCAGGAATAGCATGTTGGTGGGCTCTTCAATGCCAATAGTTTGCAGAAAGTACGGCGTGGTTGATAAGAGATCCAATCCGAACATGGCCGGAATGGCGCTGGCAAGGAGCACGATCAATGTTCGGCGACGGTTAAATCCTCGGAAGCAGGCGATGTAGGTGGCCTTGCCTAGGGCGGCCTCCTTTGCGAGGATGACATGGAAGACCTTGAGTGCAGTGTGCTCGGGAACTTTGGGAGAGTAGAGTCGTCTCGCTGCTCGCATAGCCTTGGTGTGGTTTCCCTTTCGCAGATGATGAATAGGGCTTTCGGGGACGATGAGGGAGAGGAGAAATGCGATGGCGGCGAATATCCACTGAGAACCAAAGGCAATTTGATATCCCCTGCTCCCCTTGATGTCTCCAACCAGAAACACAACCGCCGATCCCAGAAGCTAACCAAGCAAGGTAAAGGTTGGGATCATGGCCATGGCGGGTCCTCGGAGCGAAGTAGGTGTCACCTCGGAAAGGTAAGTGTTGGTGACTGTCTGAAGCAAGGCAACGGCAAGGCCTTAAGCGGCGACCCCGACGGTCAGGATGATCCTCTTCATATCCCGGGCCCCAGCTAATGACGAGGAAAACACAACCGTTGCGCCCACGGCGTAAAAGAGGCTGCCAGTCAGGAAGGTGAACTTTCGTCCAATACGGCCCTGCAGCCATCCTCCGAGAAGAGCACCAATGACTCCAGCGATGGGAACGAAGGCGGTCCAGAGAGACGTGTAAGGCTGAGGAATGATCCACTTGCCCTCGTACTTCGTGACAAAATCCTTCATGAATGCCTCGAGGCCGAGAATGGCAGCGTTGATGACGAGCGTGTAGCTAAGTCCGACAACAGCAATGTTCATGACGAGACAGTAGGCTGCCACTTTTGGGAACCGCCGTATAGCTTTCCATAGGCGTAGCTGTTCGTCCAGTGGGTTTGTCTTGCCGGAGGATTGGTGAATCGAAGGGGCTTCTTCATCAATAGAATTTGCCCTTGAGGCGATTGACTCGAGCTCGACATAGTCTGGGCCAATCTTGCCGAGCGGCGACTTGTAGGATGATGAACCAAATTTTGTCATTGTTAAGAGGGGGGGAGCGTAAATGGTAGCGCTGTAGTGTTGCGTCTAGATGTGTATCTGAATTTATGGCGGTAGACTGAAGAGAAGGAAGACACACTGGATGGAATGGAAATATGAACGGGGAACCTGACCATCTTGAAGAATAAATACCGAGAGCGAATCAGCCCTCCCCGCTTGATACACGCAAACAAAAGCACCACAGGGCTGAAATACCGTGAGATCCATAGGTCTAGATATCGACATCCATTTGCGAGGAGAGTCTAATTGTTGATCAACGACAAGCCCCCCATGTCTGAATCTCAATGACACGCCCCGGCATCTCAACCGGGGAAACATCCCGAATTGGAAATTCTGTTGCGAGGCAGGGGTTTTTCTCCACGCTAGTTAGCCAGCGAAGAAACTTCGGCCGAGGTGAGAAATTAGCAACGTGGTTGAGCTTTTTTAACCCGTCATCTTTTCATTCCTCGCATTCGCAAACCATGGCACGACCAACATCGCAAACACGGCCCCGCAGGGTTTCGAATGCGTACCTCTGCGTCTTTAATCTCCTATCAGCGCTCCTACGAATCTGCATCCTGCTCAGCACCGCCTACCTGTGGACCACTCGCGGCAACGTCGCCGTCTGGGACAAACTGAGCGCCACAGCGCGATGGAGTGAGACTCTGACTGCGTTGGAGGTCCTCCACGCCCTGACTGGTCTCGTCCGGGCGCCCCCGGCCACAACGGCTCTGCAGGTGGCTGGTCGCAACACCATCGTTTGGGCTATTACTAGAAATTACCCAGATGTCGCGGCAGAGGAGTCGGCGTACAGTTATATGCTTATGGCTTGGAATTTAGCTGATTCAGCGAGATATTTGTATTTTGCGTTTCAGACGGGGACTTCATCTGTGCCGTCGATCCTGTTGTGGGCAAGGTATGAAGCACAACCATGTCATGACTGAGAAACACTGACTGTTGCCAAGATACAATTTGTTTATTGTTCTTTACCCTATCGGTATCCTATCCGAGGCGCGTCTTGTCTACAAAGTCATTGAGCCATCAAAAGCTCGAAACTCGACATACCAGTATTTGCTTTGGTTTGGATTGGCAATCTATGTCCCCGGTATGAACCGGAGCGTCAAGTCTAGCGATTTCCATGCTGACTCCCAGCAGCTTTTTACATTCTATACGGGCACATGATCGCTCAAAGGGCCAAGATTGGCCGCTCTGGCCGCGGCAAACAATCTTGATATCGGTGCTTCAGCGGAAGGACCGGACAGGTGTGGGCATTCCCACGTGGAACTTTATAGCAGGCAACGTCTTCCTTTGTCGTCAAGGCCTTACTACGTTCATTTATACTCCAAAGGCTGCATGGTGATTAACTGGCACTTTGGACGTAGATTCCAGATTGCTTCGGTGCTCTTGATCAAGGCTCCCCATACGAGATGTAGGGTTGCTCTTCCCACAGGCTGAGTAATACTTGTATCCTTGAATTGCTGCTAGAAATGCCTATTGGAATAGTACCCAGAGCCTCACCAACCCGAATGCGCATTGCAACAGCGATCTAGCCCCGATGTTCTCCCTTGGCCATGTATTCCTCGTACTGCAAGTCCGGCTGTCCCTCCCAATACAGCGTCTCAGGATCACTCGAGTTCTCAAAGGTGTACTTGGCGCTCGCATCGGGGATGTAGACCTTGGGCAGTCCATTCGCCGCTGCAGCTTCGGCAAGCAGTTGGGTCTGGCATGCGCGTTCCATCAGGGTCATGAGGAAGCATGCCTCGTCAACCGTGGAGCCTACCGTAAGTAGACCATGGTTCTGCAAGATCATGCCCTTACCTTTCGGGCCTATTCATTTGTCAACATTGAGGGCACGATGTGATGAGGGGAGACGTACCGAGGGCGGCACCGATGCGGTCGCCTTCCTCCTGTGTGAGGACAACACCTCCAAAGTCCTGCGCACTGCGGTCAGCTTCACCGAGGCCCACGAAACCGAGGGCAGATTCAAACCTGGTACACTGCTTGTGCATCACCGTAGAGATAAGCAGCATCTTGGGTCAGCATTTCCAGGGGCCTTCCAAAGGCACTCCACGCCATGCCGTGCGGGCTGTGGGTGTGGCATGCGGCCACAACGTCTGGCCGGGCCTTGTGCACGGCACTATGGATTAGAAAGCCTGCTGCATTGGCGGGTCGGCTCATGTTTCCTAGGCACGGCATCGATTGTCAGCGCCAGAACAAGGGCCAGCATCAAGTCGTGGGGGAGGATATACCACCAACGGGAACGCCCTCATAGTTGACGAGGATCATGTCGCTTGCCTTGAGCAGCGCAAAATGCACCGCCAATGGATTCTATCACAAGTCGATATTGGATCATACCCACGCTGGCTAGGTGATGACATACCGTCCAGAATGTGTGAGGGTTCTCGGGATCCCTGATGGAGATGTGGCCTGCCATGCCATCCGTATACCCTAGGCGCGCAAACACTCTGAAGGCGAGCGCCATCTTCTCCAGCATCCATTGCCTCTCCGCAGCAAAGCTGGGATGCTTTGGGATGCCGGGTAGGCATGCTCCTTGGGAGATGAGTTGCAGAGGTGTCTTCTTGACCTCTCGGGATTCGCTCAACTGTGCAGACGGGGCCATGATGATTTTGAGGATGCGGTCTTTGCTCATAACGATGTGCCTTTTCTGGGATGTCCGAGTGGCATCACACGGCGATGCAATTTATAAGACGACATCGATGATGGTTCGGGTGGTGTAAGCCGGTACAGATGCCGGTGCGCCAAGAGAGGCTTTCCCATTTCGAGCAACAAAATACGATACCTATTGCCGATCGACCCGCCGGGGAATTCTGGGAAAGGGGCCAATGAGAACGCTGACAGTAATCCGGGCTGCAGGCGTCGTGTTCGTTGGCTCAAAGCAGTATAGCTTGTCCGGCCAGAGTTGTACATGGAGGGGTTCTCGGAGATGGACGATACCCGATGACGCGGAGCCTCGTGTTGATTATACCGGAATGGTTGGATCCAGCCGTTTGTTTATCCGTCATGATGTTCAGTGCCCCAAGAGGAGTCGGAGCTGAGTGCAATGAGTGTCGTGTACATAAGGTCTCAGTCGCTGCCCCCCATGCCGTCATCATCTATAGCATCCTACCCCAAACCCATCCAAAATGCAAGCCGCGGCCAAGTTTGTTGCTGCGAGAGCGAGCCAGCGTAGGCTAGGAACCTTGCTTCCCAACCGACTCTTCTCAACCAAACGATGCTGGACACCTAACACTCTGATATCTGGGAGTGGCCACACTACAGCGTCGAGGGTACGTGATGCAAGGCTTGTCAAGACTACTCACCGTGAACACTGACATCTACTAGGCTACACTCAACCAATTGACGGGAGCGGCAACCGGGAATGGCACGCTTCTCCGACGATTCTACTCCTCGGCCAACATTGACAAGGTCAGAGAGCAACCGTCCACCGTGCCAATTCCGATTGATGGAGAGACGGTCAACTTCTCAGCCGTGCTCCTCCGTGACTCGTGCCCGTGCCCATCATGCGTGCATGAGTCGACCAACCAGCGGCTCTTCTCCGTCGCCGACATTCCTTCCAACGTGAAAGCACGAACGGTAGATATCGATGCCGCTTCCGACTCTGTGAGCATCAGGTGGGAGAACGATGCACCTGGCTACACACCTGAACACACTACCAAGCTGGATATGGCGACGCTGCGGTCCTTCAGCCAGCCAGCGTCTTCTCCCACGTCTTGTCTCCCGTCGCAGGTTCTGTGGGATCGAGAGCCTAGCAAGACTCTTGATCTGCCTGACTACGACTATGACGCCTACATGAAAGATGATGAGATACTGTACAAGCTGATTAATCAACTGCGTACTGATGGACTCGCCTTTGTCACCAATGTCCCAGGCGTGGAAGAGTCCCTGGCCACAATTGCCACCCGCATCGGACCGATCAAGGATACCTTCTATGGGTATACATGGGATGGTGAGTTTGGAATCCAGGAGGCGCACGCTTCTCAACTAACGCATGGCAGTGCGTACAGTTCCCCAGGCCATCAACGCCGCCTACACGTCGCATGATCTCGGCTTCCACACAGATCTGCTCTACTTTCATGAACCTCCCCGCGTTCAGCTCCTCCACTGTGTGCAGTCTGCTTCCACGGGGGGAGCCAGCGTCTTTGCCGATGCCTACAAAGCGGCTGTGGATCTCTTCAACACGGACATGGATGCCTTTGACACATTGGCTACGGTTCCTGTCAACTACCATTATAACCATCCCAACGACAGTGTGTACCGTACAACCAAGCCTGTCATTGACTTGCGGCCCATGCGCATCGGCGACAAGATCTACACCCGCGTGCAGGATTATTTGAGAGATATGGACGACGAGTCAGAAGTCGCACTTGTCGACTGCATGGACAAGATCAACTGGGGACCCCCGATCCTAGCCCCATTCTCCAACCACGAAGCCGAAGGCGTCGCAGCTCTCAACGGCAAGGTCGAGCGCTGGCATGACGCCGCAGTAAAGTTCAATGCTCTGCTGCAGAGGCCCGAGTACCTGTTCGAGCGCAAAATGGACCCTGGAGACTGCGTCTTGTTCGACAACACGCGGACTCTGCACTCGCGACGGGCGTTTGACATGGCTGATGTTGGGAAGCCGAGGTGGTTGAGGGGTACGTATGTCGATAAGGATCCTTACTTGAGCAAGTTGCGTGTGTTGCAGAACAAGTTTGGGGGAAAGTAGAGTTGCAAGTCTAGGATAGTCTCTATCTTGGTTTCCATTGCTTTATTGGTCAGTTAGAACGTGCCAAGTTTTGAGCATGGTTGTTGTCAATGTTTTGAGTGTCACTTGTCACTATTTTCGGGCCGACCTTTTCCGGCACCAACTTAGATAAGTACTGTAGCAGTCAGGGGAGCCCATAGGCTCGCGGTACCCGCGAATTTAAAATTTCGCGGGTACCGCGAAAATGACTAAGCATAGTGCCATTTGCAGAACTAGTAATACAAAATGGGCTATCGATACTATCTCCGCGGGATAAAATAAAGCTCACCACTTATACATTCAACAGAGCTAACAGCTACCTTTCGCTATAATTGTTAAGATAGGAAGGTTCAATTTGCTTAATTTATATAAGAGCTACCTAAATTATATATAGCTATGATAGCCGGAGAATATTCTAGGGCTTTGCTATCGAGTAATCATCTAACACCTATGACTTCCAATAATAATATAGTCTTCTATCCTACGGCTAGCTAAGTATAAAGCTTCTTATTCCCTGCTATCCGTTTCTATTCTCTTCTAAATGTCTTTAATGCCCCTTCTTCTATTAGCCAAAGGATTATCTCCTATCTCTTTAGTAACCTAGGATTTAATTCGCTCATCCTCAGCCTTGGTCTAGTCTAGATATGCCATTATCTCTTCTTTCGTCCATTCTCTTAACCCTGCCGATATTATATAGCGCTTAGATATCTATTTATAGTCTAGGCACCACTTATAGCTCTACTTATTATACCTGAGTGGGAGCCCTATCGCCCTGCGATATTATTAGTTCGTCTTAATGCTACCGGCCAGCTACGCTACATACCACGCGCTCCTTACGGCGATATATCGTCCATATATGGCCTGTGGCGAATTGTACCTCGGTGGCGATAGCGATAGCGGGCCAGGCAAAGGAGATAGTTTATAAATAGGGGATCCTGGCCGCTAAGAGGCGCCACCGGTCGAGTTTTGCAAAGCCCTAATCATAGTCTCTAGCTGATCGCCGAGGACTACGGCCAGCAAACTATCTTCCGGCGCTAACGCAAACTCTTCCTCGGATATATCTATTAGCGGTCGGATTTAGGGTAGCTCGGGTTCAGCAATCGATACTTCAATCGACTACGAAAGTCCCGGGGCTAGAGCTTATTATTAAAGCAACTCCCTAAACCTCATCGGGTAGGCCCTTGCCGTCCTAATATAACTAACCGCGTAGTATCTACTATACGTAGGCGGCGCCTTACGCGCTATCTTAATGCTCTTAAATATACTAGGTTCTCTTTAGGTGCTCTATTTAGGGATAATAGAGTATATAAATATTGGCTTAATTTGTTGGCGAGGCTTTAGAAGTAATTACGGAGTTCCCTTATGCTATAGGCACTAGTACTAGTAGAAGTATTTAAGTAAAAGGACTTAGCCCTACTCTTATAAGGATTTTAGAGTATGGAGGTAAGGTAATCTATAGGATCTAATAAAGGACCCTATATAAGTTAATAGCGGTAGAGGATTTTTCCTACTTAGTAACTTCTATTACTTCTCTATCTTTCTTAGGGCTTTATATAATACCTAGCCATGCACTATAGTATATAGCGGCCCCGAAAGTTCAATAGGGACTTGAATCTGCTATCGGGCTTGGTTCGATCTTAACTCTGACAATTGGTTGAGTAGTGTATACTTTATTGCCCTCTAAGCTTCAAAGAGATCCGACGTGGACTTTCTAAGATGGGATTTCATTAATGCATATATGCCCTCGACTCGGGACATAGCTATATTACCGAAATGAGTATACTAATCGACCTATGCCTTGACAAGCTTCTCTTTGTACTACTTAAGCCAGAAAGTCTAAATATACCTGACCTACTCGAGGTAGTCTAATAGGTATTTCTTCTCGAATTACGAAACTCGGTACTTAAACTCTTCCTTATTCGGCGTACCTATAATCGAATGCTAAAACTAGTAGAATTTGGACTAACCACTGGTCTCCATAGTATTATTTATTACTAGGTCGGTGGAGCCCAGTTGATCTTGGCGGACGAAAGCTGGCCGGCAGTAACGGAGGACTGCCTTGTTCGCGTGCCAGCGGCAGAGCAGTGAGCAAGACGTAGGGAAGGAGATCTCAATAGCATTCATGCAGGCGACGCAGCGGTCCGTCAGAATGACAGAGGGCAGTCTGGCGCTATGGTGTTCGTATAGTGACCTCAACCGATCCAACGCCCATAGAAAATCGTCTTCGGTCTCCCCACTGAGGAATGCAAACGCTATGCAGAAAGATCGCTGGCAGGCATCGACTCCAATCATGTCGAGCAGCGGCATACCATGCTTGTTTGTCTTGTATGTGTAGTCTAGTAGGAGTATATCCGGGTAGGCCTGAAGATACGCCAAGGAATCTGGATGAGCGAATAAGATAGCGGTAACCCGGCCGTCTTTATCGAACTGTATTCGACTCCAAAAGCCTTCTTTATCGAGCTGGCTGGCGAGCGCATGAATAGAGCTTTGCCCTTCGCATACTTCTCTCCTAGTAGCTGCAATCCCGTTATAGATGTCCTGCTGGGTCACTAAGGAATCGCAATTCTATCATATATATGTTTGGATATCTCTGGGAGCTATACCGGCATGGGACAAGCGTGATAGATCCGCTATAACTTCTTCTCCCAGCTTGCGATATACTAGGTGGGCAGAGGGATGCTAGCTTAGTGCATGGTTATGCTTGGAGAATCGCTTGTCCGGGCGATATCGGATAGTCCATGTGCTTTTATCCAGGGATTCTTTAGCCAACAATGAGAACTCACAGCCAGTTCCTTGAGTGGCCGTCTTCCGCTGGCGCTCTATCGACGCACTAGGAGGATAACAGGATCGATCATAAGCGTATGTGACTATTTGCCTGCCACTCTTCCCTCTAGTGGACTTCCCGGTGGTAAAGGCATAGCCCCTTATAGCCGCCCACGTATTAATGGACCTGAAAAGGGCATCTCGTGACTCATAGCTTCGTTCTGGAGGGAGACAGTCTTCGGGAAAATTCGCGTTCTCTGCACGCGATGCTGGAAACATCTGAGTTGTAGCACAGAAGGATGACCGAAGAAGGAAGAACGTAACCGCGTCGTGGCGCAGGCCGCAGGCCGCTAGGTCAGTGGTTGAAAATCGCTACGGCAACGGTGCTTAGTCATTTTCGCGGTACCCGCGAAATTTTAAATTCGCGGGTACCGCGAGCCTATGGGCTCCCAGCAGTCAGTTATCGATATCGTCATTGAAGCTGCGGGGTTTGGTTAAAATCTCCTCCTTTCATCTTCTGCGATCCCGTTTCGACTTGCTCTAATCAATTCACTGTTCTTGTCACATTCAGCCTATAGGACCATCTAGCACTGCAACTTGTGGAGTGCGCATTCCCTTTTGCCTCAGCTGGAAATGCGACACAAGTACTACTGCTATGATTCCATTCTGGTCAACGGTGCGTGCAGCCCATCTGAGACGCATGGT
>SSHR01000622.1:0-65453 GCA_006518225.1 Fusarium neocosmosporiellum | reverse complement strand
AGGAATGACCGGGAAACCGACAGGAATAAAAACAAATGAAAATGCACACAAAAAAGAAATCGCCGAGGTTGGGGGGTTCTTCTCCAACAGCGACGAGGTTGGATGGAGGGTTCCAACAAGAGGAAAATGCAGATGGCCGGGTTTTTGTGTTTCTATTCTAAACCTGCAGGCGCAACCCACACGCACCTGCCCTGCGCACCCCCTGGCCCACAACCACAAACCTTTAGCCCCCCTAAGTCCAATCAATGTCTTAGCGCAGGTCCCTGGCGCTAATACGAGAGGGGTCTCGTGTAGCGTCTTAGCGGCCCCTCCACCAGCCTCTGGCCGTGCGACCGGCGTCATTGTTTGGTGCCACCAGCGTCAATAGCCCATGCGGTGCGGAAATGAGAGCGGTTGGCCCATTTCCAGGGTAAGCGACGATTGCGACAATTAATTGTCATGCGGTATTGTGATCTTGAACATTGACGAAGTTTTGAAGTCATGAGCAATCCTTCAACCTCCCAGTTAATTGCCCTTTTCAAGATCACCTCGAGCATCAGTCAACCTCTCCCTCAACAGATCCGTCAACGGATCCCCCCTCCTGCATACAGAATACGAAGTCCCTCTTTCCTCCCTCATGCACGCACAGCTGGCCAGGGACAACAGACAATTGGCTCCTCTATCGCAAGCAGATTGCCGATCTGTGTTTTAGCGCTCCTTGCCGCACGATCCTCTCCCTGCCCAACTTCCCCTTTGTAAGATCATCTCACACACCGACCTGACCATCACACATGCCAGCGAAACAAGCATAATCCCACAAGATTCACATCACAGATTCCCGAGACGAGTTTCCCACCTGAAAGCTCCGAAACCAACGCGTGTCATGGCTTACGCCGTCGGCCGGCTAGGGTCCGGGGGTGGCTCAACACCAAGACGGGAGACGTCTGCCGTGGAACGGGGGGGGGGTCCAAGCCCCTCCCTCCACGCATTTCGATCTTCAATGATTGCTTCTTGCCCTCAGTCTTCTTCCGAGACCCTGTGCTCACTGCCCGGAATCCGAGTTTTGCCTCGTCATCGCATGTCTCATCTGATATCTGCACTTAACCGCTGGCCGTCATCAGTCTCCATTCGCTCTCGCGCCCTCTCTCGCGCGGCTTCTTGATCCCCACAGCCTGTCAATCATCCTATGGATCCATCCTTGCCGACCCGGTCTTGACGCCGTCAGGACGCCAACGATAGTGCCAGCGCCATCAATTGTGCATGACCGACAGGACGTGGCGACGCCAATTCAAGGCTCGCTTATAGAATCGACCCAGAAGTTCCATCCAAGAATAAAAATGCATCTTCGTTCGGGGTTCGCTGTCCAGAATTCGGCGACCCGACGTTCCCGTGCCGCAGCCACAGTCAGCCAGCTCCAACGGCGCCCACCAATACAATGCCCCGGCCTCACAAAGAGGCCCTTTTGACAGCTGCAGACGTGCCCTGTGCTTCCTTTTTTCACTGGTTCTTGTGCAATGCAGCCCCCCGAGGCACACGTTCGATTTCCACGCGACGCGAGAGAGCCTGGGCTGATAAGACTGCGACGTAGCAACGACCGACACTCAAGGCCAACCAGAGGCCATTTTCCACCATGTCACGTGTCCAGGGAGCCTACCGTAGCATCAAAGAGTGACATCGCCGTCTCCCTTAATCACCGTCTTAATCACCATATTTCTCCCTTGGGATCCTTGACGTGTCGCCCGATAAGGCAGCAGAGGGGTTATTCGCGTAGGTACGCGAAATTCAGCCATCATGCTTTGTGTCTCCTGAAACGCTTAGCATGCGAGGCCGAGCATTGTCTCAATGGTCCAAGTATCAGTTTAGAAAGGCTAGGGTAGCTGTTTACGAGCGACCTTGAAGATCGCTCCCGCTGCGAACCACTCTTCAAAGAGACGGGAAACACACAGGACCCCAGGATACAGTAACAAAGCATCGAATTATAGTATATCACTGACGTTTCTGCTTCTCCCAGCGCTGGGCACTCTAGATGCATCGCCTCGCCTTAGGTCGTCACGTTAGTTACATGAGACTCAACAGAGAAGCGAAAAGAAAAAGATTGTCTATATGCCTATTCAGCCAGTTCTATTTTACATAAGGGTACTTGAGCGAGTCAATGAAGGAGAATGGGAAATGACGGAGAGGAGATGCACAGCAGAGTAGCTGTCCGGCGGCTGATTCGAACGTAGCATAATTGACTGGACCCGAGTGACCTCAGAGAGTCAAAGATGCTTGCTCGACACACATGAGCTTAACCCTCCGCGTAGGTGGCGAACTTGCTGAGAGCTCGGAGCTTGGCACCGTAGAAGTACAGCAGCCACATTCCTATGATACCAATAACGCTCAAGCCACCGAGGAGACTCGTGCCTTTGGCGATCCCAAGATTCTCATATAGCGGATGCGCGAAGAGAATGCTGCCGCTAGCCAAGGCACTACGGAATAAGTCGTTTGCTGCGAATAAAGAGGCAGCATACTGAGGGTAGCTAAGTGGGATGTAAAGGAACATACACTGCAGCACAGTGAATACCGAGCCAGCGTAGATAGTGATGCCAATAGTTGGGACGATCCAGTGAATAGAAGCCCGGGCTGTCCAAGCGAATATAAACAAGCCAATGGTAGGACCGAAGGATGTAGGTAAACCAGCCAAGAGAACATTCTCTTGCGGGCCCATGCCGACCTTCTTTATCCGTGGCGTGACCACAAAGTATAGGAATGAGCCATAAGCGATAATGGCGATAATGCATCCAATGGCGATGCAGAGAAAGACGAGACCAACTTGGCCCAGGTTCATACCGTAGAAAACAGGATAGACAAGTGGAAACACCTCAAAGTCTGTACGGTCAGTTAAAAGACCTTGTCGAGCCACAGGACACTTACAGGAATAGTATATGCCATAGACGATAGCCGAGTAGACCTGGACAAACAAAACGGCTGGGTCTTTTATAGTGATTTCCAACGGCTTGATCAAGGCATCTATAGCAATGCCCGAGACTGTAAGGTGAGCTTGGTCAATCTCGCTTTGGGACATTAACTTCTGGTTGCCGGTAAGCTTGCGTAGGCGTTGGGCGCGGCGCAAGAGGATATTCGGGCTACTCGTTTCAGGCATGAAGACGAAGAGGGCGATAAGCACCGGTGCCGATACCCAGATGGATTCATATAGAGACCAACGCCAATTTTTCGCTGTCACGGCGAATCCACTGAGGAGAGGACCGAGAGAGGCTATCATAGACTTAGCAAGAGATTTTCAATAGCCAGGAGGAAGATTTACGTCCACAGGACATGGCGGCAACCCAGGCAATCATTGCAAAAGGCAAATTCACCATGCTGTACATATCGCTCATCGAAGCACCACCCGATGCTAAGCAAGGTGACCCAAAGAACCCCTGCAAGAAGCGCAAGACAATGAGGCCTGCAAAATTACCCACGACGGCTGTTGGGATAGAGAGGATAACAAATAGGCCCATGGTGATGATATAGATAGGGCTGCGACCGATGCGAGGGATCTCACTGAGAGGTGAAAAGAGCAGTGGCCCAACGCCATAGCCTAGGACATACATGGCGAGGCCGAGGGTTGCTTCCAGATTGCTGACGCCAAACTTCTCCATGACACCTTGGGTTGATGATGAGTAGATTGCTGAACTCAGGTAGACCACAAATGTATAGAGGCAGATAAGCAAGGCGAGGAGCGCACGGCGCAGGTTGGGCCAATTGTGCGGGTTGGCGGTATCTTTTTCGTTGTACCAATCGACTAAAATGGTACCGTCCGAGGTTGTCTTTGGCGTCAGGCGGGTAGATTTGTCTCGAGGAAATTCCTTGCTCTCGAGATCCAGTTCGGCCGCGTTGCTGACGCGGTGCTCCTCTACCGCCTCTTGCTCGCGTGTCGAGTTAGAGAGGGTTGAGGATGAAGCTGTCCCAGACCGAGGTATCCTGTCGTGCTTTGTGTCGCTCATCATACGGGTCCATGGCTCAGGGAGCTTGAAGTTTGGCTGCTCTTCTGGGTATTTGAAGAGGCGGTTGTTGGTGAAAAAGCGCACAAGCTGTCCCAAGGGGGCGTCTCGAACGACGTCATGAATCGACTCTCCAAGGGCCATCTTGCCTCACTGACTGCTGGATTGAGTCTGCTGAAAAGGTATCTGCACCGAGAATTGAAGCAGAAAGGTAAAGAGTGTCTGAAATATCAGGGAGCAGATGACATGGATGGAGGACGCTCTCTACACTTATACAGCATCCGCGGGTGCAAACACCGCCAGGTTCCCGTAGTAGTATGAGTGACAATTTCGGTAGATGTCGTGCTCATTTTCGATATTCTAGTCGTTATCCGCAGAGATGAGGATCAAAAAGGACGAATAAGTTGTCCTAAGCTGCAATGGCGTTGGAGTTCGCTCGGCTCTTTAGACAAGAGACTGCCCGATTAAGTAACCCCCACAGGCTACATCCGCGTGGGTATCGGATGTCGCTCACAAGCAGCACTTGAGATCGACCAGCAACCTGCGGTAACCATCCATACGCGGAACTGAGTTCCGCCGGGCTCCGGCCCTTTATAAGCAAGAAAATGACAAATCGAAATACCAATAAGTCAACGTTTGACCGCTTTGCCGGAGGTTCCGAACTACCAACCTGTCTGCATTCCATTCCTTAATTACCTACCGCCGACTTCGGCACTTGATTGACGTTACCGTCGGTAGAGCTCGATTCAATTAGATCTGTCGGACTTTATGAATATGAATTCAGAAACACGAGGCCGCAATTCGAAACGAAACCCGACAGCGTGTGAGCATTGTCGGGCGGCCAGAATTAGATGCCAAGCCAGTGAGCAGCCAGGGGTGTGTGAAAGGTACTGTAATGCATTAAACAACTTGAGCTTTTCCTTTCATGCTCATCGTCTCTATTAGATGTCTCGCCTCGAAAAGAGAGTGCATCTCCCGTACTAAGCCACGGCCTCGCCGATGGGAGCGCAGATGGGGGTAAGAACCATGTTTTGCTGACCTCTAGATATTTTCTAACATTATTCCCCCATCTAGAACGGGAGACACTGGACCCTCGCACCAGTCACCCGGTCATCTTGCCACCTTTAGCATCAACTACACCGTGCCAGTCAAAGCGGATCTCAATGATAACTTCGAAACTCTGCGGGAGATGCATGATCAGGCTCTTGACGCCGTGCTCGCTGAGGACGATGCTGTTGATAGCCCGCAAAGTGCAAGCCAATCAGCCAGCCCCCGAGGCCCCTCAAGTTTGACAAGTCAATCTCATCCAATCTCCGACATCTGGCGTCAGCCTTTATTCGATATGGCATCCGCGGAATCTCTCCTGAATACCTTCAAGTCCATGGTTGATTACCTACCGTTTATAGTCTTTCCCGACGACTCTCCCGTCTCGTATCTCGCTGCTACAAAACCCTTCACTCTGCTGTCCATCTTGACCGTAGCTTCGGGATCGAACATGGTGCAGAAACACGCATTATATGATGATGAATTTCGAAAAGCTCTGGGTCTGAAGTATATCTCTGGTGGGGAGAAGAGTCTCGAGCTACTTCAGGGTGTATTAATATACTGCGCATGGTATGTCTGGTTGTTAAACTAGTTCTATGCATCTCCGTCTCACATTGCAAGGTATCCCTTTCACCTGCGGCCCAAAAATGGACAGCTGGTTCAGTGTTTACGAATCGCCGCTGATCTTGTTCACGACCTTCATCTGGGTCAAGACTTCCTCGCAATGCCTGATCCCTTGGGTCGGAAAGTCACAGACGATGAACTTGACAATACCCGAGCATATCTCGCCTATCTATATCTTGTTTCCACGTAAGGTGCAATGTCCTCAAATTCAATATGCAAACGATTCTTACTCTGGACCCCCTTTAGGTATATCGTTGTATGGAGAGGGGAGAGAGATTTACCGACCAATCGTCCGCCTTGGGCCAGTACCGCCATCGACACCCTCCAATATAACGCCCAAGTCGACGGTGACTACGCGCTCGTGGCTCTAGTCCGCCTGTCTAGTCTCTTTTCCGATGCATCCAAGACTATCAATGAGACATACGGGCAGACCGTGCAAAATAGTCGACTGATTTTGACTGATCTTGAACAACAACATCAGGAACTGCAGCACAGCATGAATCACCTTATCATGGGATCTGGTACGTCGATCTGGGCGAATGTGAAGGTGCGGGAGAGCGACTGATGCAGTGAAAAGGAGCGACACGAATGCAGGCGATGTTTATCGACGTATTCCTTGACTGCGGGAGCTTACTCGCCTTCCCCGTAGCCAAGACCAGCTTGTCTGCCAAAATAACTTGCTTTCCTCCGCCATTATCCAAGATGTGCAGTGCCACGAAAAAGATAAGAGCTTTCCTGGACTACGTGAGCGAACTAGAAGATTCGTCGCTCCTTTCATTTACAGTCAACGACTGGACTCGGCTTATTATCGTCCTTACACTGTCGTTCCGCTTGTCATTCCCGCTTTCGCTATGTCCTGATTTTGATTCGGCTTCTGCCCGCTCCCAACTTCAACTGGATCAATTCCTATCTAAAATGTCTCGCGGTGCAGATGCCACAGCTTCAAACGATCTTCTGTCGGCCAGCCGTGCCATGCTAGGCCTTGCCAAGTCGAAATACGACCGTCGACTGGGGTTACTTGGAGGACCACCATCCGTCGCCCCAGTGAGCAGAGTTTTTGGGTGTCCTGTGATGGACGGGAGCTTGAGAAGATCCGTGGAACAATGGGACCCCAACTTGACGAATTTATCGGGCTGGACCGATACCGGCGAGCCGAAGAACCCTCCTCTATTTCACGATGTATGGGCAACGATGACTATGGGATGGGGAAACGCCAGTGACATATCTTGGGATACAGTTGATGAGGGTTTATGTACATCGCCTCAGCTCTGAAAGCGGGCTTGGCCCTGGGAGTTGACGCGAGATAACCCCATTTTGCATGTCCTTGTCGGAAAGCTCAGAAAGACACTCAACAGACTACTTTGCGTCTAATTACATTTTTGAATTCTAAGCGTCTGTTTTAAAAGTCCCAAGGTATTTTGTGACTACACTCGCTTGGGCCACTTGTTGAATCAATGTCCAAAGACGCTTGTTCCTGAAACTTCCTTATCCCCGAACCATGACCAAATATCGTTGAGCAGCAGGTTAGGCACCTCATAGGCGGCAAAGTGACCGCCGTGATCGTGCACAGTTCTCTTGAGAACATTTCCTCCTCGCTTTGCCCAGACCAACGGCATACGATAACAGATATCGTAAGGAAACTGGCTGATGGCGACCGGGAGCTGCACCGGCGGCAGAGTGCCAAAGTCAAGCCAGGAGAAGCCCCCATCTTTGAGCACCTCCTTGTAAAAGCGCATACCGCCGTAGGGGCCTTGGATGTAATACATCATTGACCAAGTAATGATCTCCTCGGGAGTCCAGGTCATGATGGCCGGATCGATGACCTTTGCCATCAAATCATACATCCACATGGCATTGCCCAACGGGGAGTCTGTCATGCCGAATGCTAGGGTGAGCGGTTCTGTTGATTGCATCAGGCGGTATCCAGAGTTTTGATTGATGTAGGTCTCGAGAAGATTGATATATGCAACTTCATCAGGGGTTGATAACCCCTCTGCAAGTCTGCGCATATCACTCTCATCTGGTTGAATGACCCAGAAGTTGCTGAGTGCTGAGACGACGTGGTTTGGAAATAGATGAGCCTGGTAACGAAGGGTAACACCACCAAAATCTCCGCCTTGAATGACATATTTAGAATAGCCGAGCTGGCGCATCAGTTCATTGAAGGCGTGAGCCGTTTCGACGGGACCGAAGCCGGGGCGCTGAGGTGCAGGAGAGAATGCGAAACCCGGAATCGACGGGGCAACAACGTGAAATGCCGGCACAGATGCATTGGGAGGGTTTGTCAGGTTGCCGATAATGTTGCTAACTTCTAGGAAAGAGCCTGGCCACCCATGGATGAACAGCAGAGGAATGGCATTGTCCCGGGGCGAATGATGATGAACAAAGTGGAGGGGCACTGGGTAACTGGCATTATCAATCACGGGTTCGACAATGGTTGTGAACTGTTCCAGCCTTGTAAAAACTGTTGGTATCTCAACGGGAACTGTGTTTGTGTCACTTACTTTTGGTTGATGGATGCTTCAGTTGCATTCCAGCTGTATTCATTGACCCAGTAATCCCGAACAGCGGTGAACATTTCAGCACTCGGGCCGTCGCCTGTCGCGCCCATAAACACAGGAGCCCTTGCGTGTGCGACTCGCTGCCGAGTGTCCTCGATAAAACCCCGATCAACGTGGATTTCAAATGGCTTGGGCGATTTGTGAAAGGTGGCATCAACATTCGGCACAGAAAACTTGTCGGCAGCAGCGCAAAGGATAGGGCTAAAGCCCAATGTTAACAAGAGTAAACGCATTTTAAAACGAGTTCAGGTTGGAATGAGTTGAGGCTTGGTAGGCTTCTGCTTTCAAGGCGGCCCTTGTTATTGTATTTATACCACTTATTGCCGTCCTCATGTTGTCAACAACCTGCATGGGTCATGCCATTCTGGTTGCATGATTTGAACTGATAAACCGCGGCAGCTACATTACGCTCATCATGCTGCTGTAAACATCTCATGAAGGTGCTCTTTGGAGATCCGAACGATGCCGGTAGGCGGAAGTTCTAATGCAATGACCCACTTGTAAATCCGTACGGATGCCGGAAGGCGAAGGCAGCTTCTTATGTTCTGGCCCACTTCTATATCCAGGCGGAAACGTCCGGTACCAACTTGGCCATCAACGTTATTGATTATCAACATCCAATATATGCCGAATCGCGATCGCTGGATATATTCAGGCACGCTTACAAATTCAGCAAATGGTGCCTACAAAATTGAGGAGACTCAAGCTCAGGACCTCGGGAGTCCCGAAGCTACATCCGGGTGGGCTACGGATATTGATGGCAAGGATCGTCATGACCACCGTTCCACCTCCGGCTTGAAAAATCTCACGCTACTATCCCCAAGGAACTCTGTAATTATTTAACCAAGTTTTAAGAATGAATAAGCCGGCCTGAAGCTTCTCCCCCGCTTCCATTTATCGCCAGCATCTGCCAGCATCCGTTTCGCATAACAACCTCAAGCTACTCTTCCTCTTCCACACTGGCCTTCAACTCCTCCCCATCCTACCCTCATTGTCATTTGCCGCCAAAATGGCTCCTATCCAATTTGGCATCCTCAGCTTTGCCTACCAAGTAGTCGACACAGCCGGGCCCGCCGATCTTCTCTGCTCCGCCAGCAAGAGCGCCCTCCAAACCATTCGGGAATATGTCCCCATCGACGACGACCTCATTTCCCGAGCACCAGAATTCGTCTTCCATCATATTAGCCCAACCATAGATCCCGTCGACCTGGGTACTCTTCGGATGAAGATTGTCCCTACAACGACTGTAGATGAGTGTCCCGAGCTGGATATCTTGCTCGTTGCAGGGCCGCACCTGGGCAGCTTTAATCTAAGCCCCAAGCACGCTGATCTGATCCGAACACACGTTTCTACTGGAAAGCTTCTCTTTACAACCTGCACTGGGGCGAGCGTCGTCGCATCCACAGGCGTTCTGGACGGGAGGAAGGCCACGGTCAACAACATCGAATACGAGTATGTGAGGAAACTCTGGCCAAAAGTCAACTGGACACGGGAGAAGAAGTGGATCATCGACGGTAATATCTGGACCGGATCTGGGGCGATCGCTGCGACAGACATGGTGGCACACTGGCTCAAGGAAAACCATGGCCTGGACGTGCTTATCCAGGCTGCCGCCACCTTGGACTATGAGCCACGAGATGCTGACGGTTTGTTCACCGTGCTTCCGCAGAGGTTTGGTTCGAAGGGAGAGAAGATTTCTACTCATGTATTTAGATATCATGAAGAGTAATAAACAATCTGCACGTGGACCGCGTCAGTAGACCGCATTAAAAGGAGAGTAGGAGCCTAAGAAGAATATATATGTGTCTAGTCACTTCGTAGTACTTACTGACAAAATAGACACGCACTATCGATCTTTATGCCAATAGGGTAAACTGGTTGTGTTTTGTCCTTATCTTATTTCCTACCTTGCTAGCTCACTAGCCTCGTAAATAAGCTACTATATCAAGTTAAAAATCTCCTAAGATCACTTAATAACCACTAAAATAGCTTAATATTCTTAGTTATTTATATAATATCACATAGGTTTTATAACTTAATAAATTGCATAGTTTATTTTTAAATTTAAAATATACTTGCGTTTTGCTACCCTCGCAATCTATAAAGACAAATGGTTAGTATCTTAGTAAACCACCCCCACGTCGCTGAATCAAGTATTTTTACAAAGGAAAAGGTGGCGTTAAGCTACATTGCCCGTTAAACAACCAGGGCGTTCAGGTTGTTAGTTCTGATTCAAGGCATACCTTTAATAGAAATTATTCCTATGTCGACGCTGCTACTGTAGATGCTGGTTGATGGCCTCCAAGACACCAGCCAGGACCGCCACTAACAGTGCCCATAAGTACAGATATACCAAGCAGCAACAGCACATTCTAGTATAATTCATGACCTGCCAACAACAGCAGATCATCAAAATAGCCATCAACACTCCGGAAAGTAGAAAATCCAAAAGAGGGAGATAAATCATCGCTCTTGCTGCACGGGTTCTGATCTTGTTTGTGGTTGTGGTAGCTCACACTTGGGTCAGACTGCCAACGAATGCTTTTGGTGTTGCTGGATCAGTGTTGATGTGTGGATGGAGATTTTTGAGCCTTGGTGGCGACCGGACCTTAATATAGCCCGTGAGACTCGACGCACAATGAAGCCAATGTTCATTTGTTCTATCATGGGCAGTCATACTTTGCCCCCTTTGCCTTTGTGGTGACTGGTGGACTTGCAGCCGGCTCAGTCAGGAACAATGAAAGTTGCCACACAACGTCCTATATACTTTTGTCCATACCCATACACCATAAAGGAACAAAAGAAACGAACTGGCTACCGGAAAGTTAGATTGAGCCTCACCCAACTAACCTCCCCGCACAGTCTAACTTGGTCTGTTCACGAAGGTGAGCATGTGTTCTTAGACCCTTGAAGCATTTCTTCTTGAGAACATGGAGCTAGCGTGGCTTGGTAGGAGAATTTATGCCCCGTTTCGCACATCAGTCTAGACCGAGTCGGTGTTTGGCCACTACTCGAGACACAGCCCTAGATTCTATGAGGAGCTGGGCTCCAGCAGCTAGTTATCGTAGATGGATATATCCGAGCTATCCTAGTATGGACAAGCAGATGAGACCATTTCCTTTTGTTACACAGGGGGAGATTTGTGGCGTAGCAAATTATCGGTGTCATCACCTATTAGCTGTTGGCGGGCGCATAGAATGTATGGTGATACAGTGCACGACATCGGCAGCAGATGCGCAGCCGACGCAGCGGATACTTAGGCATTCATGTTCTGTGCTGGCTGATACACGTGCATTTTCTTGTCTTTTCCGGGCGGACGCTTGATGATCTAGCGGGATGAAAAGAGTTGATGGGCCAAGAAGTGTTGTGCATATCTTCCAGTTGGTTCCCGAGTTTCGCTCTCCATTCTTGTACTGTGACTTGAGTCCTAGCCGTGTACCAGGGAGGTTTCCTTTTGAAAGGTCGGAAAAGAAGAGCTCATCTGTGTGCCATCTCGGACGGTCGTACTCGTGAGTCGGCGTCGTGGCACGGATGGTGAGCATGTAATGCTTCAGACCTTTGCTGACGAGCAGAGAGTTGATGTACCTCAAGAACGGGAGGAACCTCGAGTGAACAGGGCCCGTAAAAGTCGCCGCTGCGAATTCGTAAAAGTTGGCAGGGAGCGCTGAGTCTGGATCAGGCGATGAGAATGGGTCGAGCAGGGGACCGCAGTAGCACCAATACGCGGTGCGCTTGACCGTGACCGCCTCCTCCTGCTGGTAGTCAACGGCGCGGTACTTGAGAAAGCTAAAGTCTTTGCTGAACGCTTCTGCTACGGCTACTGCCATGATGGTTTCTGGATGAGTTGCGGATGTAAACAAACAACGGTGACAACCATATCAGGCCACTTTTGTCGGTTAAATAGCAAGCCTGAATCCTTCCGCACGTCCGTCGTGACTAAGCAGATCTGTTGGCTGTGATGCCTTTTAGGACAAGTTTGAAATAAGAAGCGCAACTAATCAATAGTTCTATTGCCTGTGAAATGTTACTGCATTCTTTCTTGGTGAGAGGAGGGCCTGGAGGTTGTCCGCGGTGGAGGTGTATGGGGGTCGGTTTCGAGGAGTCCGATCGGCTCCGCTCTTTACCCCATTCTCACATCTTTAGGCGAAAGCAGCCCATGTTGATATTGATCATGCCATCTGCAAAGACTGAGTGGCCATGGATCTGCGTCTGCAGATAAGCTTAAGCATCCCTCATGATCTATCAGAAATGACCCGTCTGGGGACAAATATGGCTAAGCTATGACTAAGCTCTCACTGAACGCGAGTGAACTTGCAATACACCACACTATCTTGATATGGCAGGACGGGATAACGGAGCCATGTCATTTGGCTAGAGCGCATGGTGATTTTGATCGTGTGAGACTTTTAGTGCCGGGGCCTAATGTCAAGCTACTTGGGTATCTCTGTCGATGAGACTGTGGCCTAGTTGCCATAGATCAAATCACGGATCGTGGGCGCCTCGCCGTCGCGAAAAGACTCGGCTGCTAGGATACCTGTCTCTATTCGATCTAGTATGGTGAGATCCTGCTATATAACTTCGACTATAACATGGGAGTGCAGATTTGACACACCAACATCTATGAATGGCTATTTGGCACATTGCTGTAGAGAAGGGTTATCTAAATACTCCCACTATATGCTTATGAGATTTGTATATTTTGTATAATAATAACTTAAAATATGACGACCGTCATCTAAGGCAAATTTGAGGGTTTGGATAGACTTTTTTGATCATCGATTAAATATTTGGGCCAAGATTCTATCTGAGAATACGTATCGAATACCTGATGTCCTGAATATCTATTCCCATTCAATATCTACGCATCGGCGTATAGTTGCACAGATCTTTGAACCCAACTAGTTGAGTATCCTCCTGCTATGAGGGCCTCGTCCGTTCCCAAGGGTCGGAGGTGGCTCTAAGATTAAAGTGAACGATAGATGTCTGTATTATTTAGATTTATCAAGTAAAATATCCAGACCTTCTCTCGCCAGCTTTTCTTCTCTTCCTAGTTTGAGTTTCTCAACAACTCGACAGTCCACCTCGCCACTCGCCGTAAAAGCTTGGAGCCTTGGATCAAAAAATAGAGGGATAGGCTGGATCGTATACCCCATCTCTTTGGGAATTCGCTTTTGGTCTCCAAGACTGGCCTTTGCCTAGTGTTGGTTGCACTTCAAATACTGCATTGAACCTCGAACCTCGACCTCCTGGGGAGGCCTCGTGTGAGCGTATGGAGCCTGTGAACTCGGTCTTGGCTACTCTGCATCAGTACTAATAAGAACAGATTTTTCTATCAACAAATTCTCGTGACTGATGAGTCATTTTCCGCCTTGAGGCTGACAATTCAAACGCCGATCAAGCTCAGTAGAAGCGGACGGTTCCACTTGCCAGCATGAACGACATCTGTCTCCTCGTTGCACTGGCTCGGCGGCGATATATGACTCGACAAGATTTCTTTGTGGCATGGGTTTGCAATTTATGAACCTTTGGTCGTTTGTTCAGCTAACCAGCCGTAGGCCAAGCTTGAAACTCCTGATGATCCCACTCTTCAACCAGGAATAGCCTTGTTCAATTCACCTAAACAGGGTGCCTAGAAGATAAAAAATCCTTAGTCCTGATTGACATTGCATTGCCAAGCCGTCAGTGCCTGCCAACAGCCTTGTGTGCTTGCATCCTTGTATTGGCGTCATCGCCTCCACGTGGCAGCCATCTCGTCCTACGGGCCACTGTACGCCAAAACGGAAGATTGGCGTCTCCCACTCGGGTTGTGGGGCCGCTGTCGGCCGTCGGTCGGTGAGGAATTATACGGGTGGGATCTGGATCTGGTGGTTGTGTCCTGTCTTGCGGAGGAAGAGTCGAGGATGATTCAGTGGACCACGGTCAAGATTCTCAACGCTTCAGAGTCGAACTACGCTATTCATTCAAGTAGAGAACTGAATCATAAATGCCTACTGGGGAATATGATAAGATATCGAACCATCTCAGCATGATTGCAGGTGTCATGATAGTTGCTTATTGATGTCGTGCATCTTTCCGGACTCGGAGCGTTAAATCCGAACAAACGTTATCATGGCAAATCTCCTAGTGCCGATACTGGTTCCCGAGCAGACAGTTTGAACGGCCGCAGGAAGGCGTTTATCCCACAATCTTTACCCCATACTCTGATCTTTGATGGGTTGCCGGTGACGTGATGCGGTGGGATAATTATGCGTCCCTATTCGACCCCGGCTTCAGCCCCACGGACGGATAGGACACAAGTGTTGACTATAATTGCGTGATGGCACCAAACACCGTCGGGGCCGCTCCGATCAAGGCGGTTTCACGGATACGATTAGCCTCTGTTGGGTATTGAACAGGCCATGGGAGTGCGTCTGCTCCGATAGAGTGGGCACATCTGTGGGACAGCATTCTTGAAGGCCTTGTTGCCCCATACTTGTATCTCTACTTTGGGGACTCTGATCTGGTAGCCGAAGGACTAGAGGATCCAGAAAATTAAGCATATCTTTTCTCGCTTGATCCTTCCGTCACGTCATCGAGGTCAGGTTGCTTTGGCCACTTTGAGGGTATCAGGAACTACTTATAAGTTCATGAGCTGCAGTCTTTTGCATCGACAAGAAACTCCAAGACCGCCACCGCTTCTAGCGCCTTGTCTAACGGTTGCCCAGCCTTGCCCAGCCTTAGCCCAGAATACCTGCGCCCTACGACGACAAAGACGCAGGGCGTGACAATGCTTCGTCCAAGTCGGAGCCTTCTGCGACCGTCGTTGCCAGAGGGAACGAGTCCGACGGAGACGATGGCCTGCCGCCCAAGACGTGGCGATCTTACATCTGGGATACACTCGACAAGTCCCCCGAGGAGCGCAAGTTCCTGTTCAAGCTTGATGCTGTCATTCTCACGTTTGCTTCTCTTGGGTACTTTATCAAGAATTTGAACCAGATCAACATCAATAATGCTTTTGTGTCTGGGATGAAGGAGGATCTCAACATGAATGGCAATGAACTCAATTACATGCAGACGCTGTGGACTGTTGGCTATGTCATTGGAGAGATTCCAAGGTATGTTGACGACATCCCATGAGGCTAGTGAAGTATACTAACCTTTCATAGTAACCTGCTGCTCACAAGAGTTCGACCTTCCATCTGGATCCCCGCCTGTGAGGTGACCTGGTCCGTTCTGACCATCATCATGGCCAAGTGCACCAACGTCCAGCAGCTCTACGCCCTCCGCTTCTTTATCGGCTTGGCAGAGAGCACGTTCTACCCAGGCATGCAGTACATAATTGGCTCTTGGTATCGCAAGGATGAGCTCGCCAAGCGCTCGTGCATCTTTCACGCCACCGGCAACATTGGCAGCATGTTCTCGGGGTACCTCATGGCGTCCGTGTACCGCCTCGATGGGGTTCACGGCTTTCACGGCTGGCAGTGGCTCTTTATCATTGATACTGTCATTTCGCTGCCTATCGCTGTGGCTGGCTTCTTTTTCTTCCCGGATGTGCCTGAAATCACTCGGTCTTGGTATTTCACCAAGGACGACATAGCTCTAGCGAAGCGACGCATGGAGCTGGAAGGAAGAGCGAACCGCGCCCCCTTCACTTGGGGCAAAGTCAAGAAGATCTTTGCCAGCTGGCATATCTACCTGCTTACACTCTTGTACATTCTTTTCAACAATGGCTGCGGTGGCATGGCCCAGCCTGCTTTCCAGCTCTGGTTGAAGGGTGAGGGATACAGCATTTCTCACGTCAACACGTATCCGACAATTCAGTCTGCCGTGGCAGTCATTACGACTCTGATGTATGCCTGGTTTTCTGATTCCGTCTTCCGAGGTAGTAGATGGCAGCCCATTCTCTTCTCGGGTACCTTGCTCACAATCTTTTACTCGAGTCTGGCGGCTTGGAATATTCCTGACGGATGAAAGTGGGCTTGTTTCATCCTCATCGGTATTGGTGGAGGCATCAGTGGATTGACCTTTGCCTGGGCCCATGAAATCTGCAAGGACGATAACGAAGAAAGGGCGCTGGTGGTTGGAAGCATGAACGAGATGGCCTACGTCTTCCAGGCTTGGCTGCCTCTTCTCATCTGGAAGACGACCGAGGCGCCGCAGTATCCCAAGGGTTACGCTACCATGGTTGCTTTAGCCGTTGCGATGGCTGCTACGGCGATTGCTATTCGATACTTACATAGAAGGGAGCTGGTGGCGAAGAGGGTTGCGGCTGCTGTGGGTGAGAGCTGAGTTGATGGCCTGGTACATAGGTGATAGACAGAGAGACCAACGTGGATGGCATGTTTCAATATTTGGAAGAATTGAGACTTGATTGAGTTGAGAAGGCTCGAGTTGTCTTAAATAAATGGCAAACTGGACTGTATGACTGAACTCGGCCAATACGTATGAGTGTTCTAGGATTGCGTGCTGCTGGACTGCCAAGGTAGACAAACACCTAGTCGAACTATAACATTAAACCAACTACACAACCCCATAAACACCATCCCTTAATTCGCCTTATCAGTATTCATCATACCCTAGAGCAAAGGCGTCAGTCGGCGTCGAGTTGGGATAGCCGGTTTTGTGACATAATCCTCGAGATGGCGTGCTCAACAGGGTCCCATCTTTCGCCCTCTTGGATGCGTGAGAGCGCACACAATAGACGGCTCGAATGACCCATCGGGAACAAACGCGGAGGAAAGAGGCGAGTCATTTTCGACATCGTAAGAGATGGGGCCTGTCTGCTTACAATTAGTATTTCCCAGTCGGTTGTTTATATGGATGCCGTTGCCCGCGTTGAGTCCACTTGCAACTACTCACAACTATAGCTTGAGCCAATTCTAGCTTTGTCGTTTGCAATGAGTCCTTATCTGACGAATGGACGCTCGCCATCACCTGATGAGCCCGTCAAGTTTGGTCCTGGCACCAAGGTTGCCGTCGTCGGCGCTGGAGTGAGCGGCATCTGCACGGCAGCCTATCTTCTCAAGAACGGAGCCGATGTAACCGTCTTTGAACGATCCGGGGTCACGTCCGGGGTATGGCACTACGACGACAGGGCACCGACGACTCCGAAATACCCCAGCGAGAAGCCCTCGGCCGGCGACTACGTGACCTCACTGCCTGGGCAGTTCCTACCAAAGACTACCGACTCGAAAGCCAAGAATTGGGACAGTGCTCATCCTCTTGAAAGTGAGGACTCCGAGACTCGTGAAGTCTCGTTTTCACCACCGGGTCCGGCTTACTTTGGTCTACGGAACAACGTCCCTACAAGTCTACTCTACAGTAACCTCGGACCCTGGCCGAAAGGCACCGAGGACATTACCAGCCATGTCAATATCCAGGACTATCTCCAAGGACTCAGCAAGGAGCACGGCGTCGATGACGTGACACTCTTCCACACTCGAGTGGAGGACGCCAAGAAGAGCGAGGGCGGATCCCACTGGGCGATAAGGACGATAACCCACTTGAAAGGCGACGGTCAACCCCAATTCCTCGAGCGAAACTGGAAATTCGATGCCTTGGTCGTGGCATCCGGTCACTACAACCTCCCTCGTATCCCAGATACCCCTGGCCTTGCTGAGTGGAAGGCTTGCTTTGGCGACGACATCATCCACACCAAGCAATATCGTCGCCCGGAAAAGTACGCCGGCAAGACAGTGCTCGTCATCGGCGGCGGTGCTTCGGCTTATGATGTTTGTCGGGAGACGAGCGAGACTGCCAAGCGCGTGATTCAATCAACAAGGGGTGGTGATTTTGATTTGCCCCCTGCCATGTTCCCCGAGTCTGTTGAACATGTTGGTGGTATTGAAAAGTTTGTACTGGAGAAGGATGAGTCTAACCCTTCGGCGCCTGTGAAGAGTTACATCTTGCTGAAGAACGGCGAGAAACTCGAGGGCGTTGATGGTGTTGTCTTGGCGACTGGATACCTCACCTCTTATCCCTTCCTCTCACAATACCATGGAGATGACGTGTCTTTGGACGAAGCGACGGATGATATTCTCATTACTTCGGAGGGAAATATGGTGCACAACCTACACAAGGACATCTTTTACATCGAGGACCCCTCACTCTCCTTTATCGGCGTGCCCTACTACACGGCGACATTCTCCCTCTTTGACTTTCAAGCCCAGGTCCTTGCAAGAGTCCTCACAGGAAAGTCGACACTGCCAAGCCGCGCTTCAATGAGGAAGGAGTACGAGAACCGTGTTGCTCTCAAGGGACGCGGACGGAAATTCCACAGCTTGGCCGACGACGGTCTCGAGGTGGACTATGTGAACGATCTGCTGGAGTGGGCCAACTCGAGCCTTGTGGATGACAAGACTGAGCCCCTGCTGGGGCATTCCAAGGAGTGGCTTGATACGTATAGGGCGGCGAGGGAGCAGAGAAAGTTGTTGCGTGTAGCCAAGGGTGTTGAGCCAGAGGGACTCTGGGCAAGACCGAACGACCTAGCACAGGCTTAAGTATATGAGAAACTTGGATAGTGAAATATAGATGCTTTTAAGCGCTGAATCACGCAATTGGGCCTAGTTTCGAGGTGGTGTCAAACCTGCTACAACCGCCCAGGTCTAGATCCAATGCTACCATCTCATGCAGGGGACGGGATCTATCTTGGGCTGTTTAATGACCTGCATGGCAGTTGTTGGTGTGCTCCTGCAGGGGGAACGGGGAAAAGAGCGGCTATGCAAGAAGAGAGATCTTGGGTTCATGTGTTTGATATCAGCTTGGCATATTTCATGCACAAGTGGTCACGAAGGCTTGGTTAAGGGGATGTATGAACTGGTGGACATGAGTAGAGGAGCTTGACCGGGAGCTCGGGTCTGGTGTGGTCATTTATGTAGGGTAGCTTTAGGGTTCAATGTTGAGACTGGTGTTTGTAGTTGTTGTGCTGGTTTTGCTGATGCTGTCGTCTCTAGTGAAGCCATGTTTCTACTTGAGGGCTTATACGAGGGACAGTGTCAGTACATCTCAGATAGAAGGCACCCCCATCTTCATGGTTGAATAAACATTACAATCATCAAGTTGCGCTTCATGTGTTCCCCTATCCTTAGGCAGTCAGTATTGACCCTCTTGGTCAGCTCACGACCTGCCCAAGCCATGACAGAACAATTATTTCGCCAACGACGTCATGTTACCAAAGAACCGCTCTCATCACCGCTGACCTTGATGAATTTACCCTGATGTCTCTGGTGAACTCGCCACGCCAAGCCCGCGAGAGCCGTACCCGAGAGCATGGGTGAGATGTTGGACGCGGGATGAAAGCGTGGGACAACGGGATTAACGAGGAACCGGTGACGATCTCTGAAGAATCAAGGTCAACCATTGGAGCAAGACTCGATCGGGCTAGTATGTGCATCATGCACTATCGAGTCCTTCAAGGTGTGTCCCCCTCAGTAGAGTGCATATGCCAAGAGGCCGAGGCAGGTCTATCGAGTGAGGAGGAGGCGAGTCAGCCGCGAGGACGAGGACGAGGACGAGGATCTTGACTAAGGAGGAAAAATAGAGATTCTATTTGGTAAATGCCTCACTAGGGATCCATACATGGGCCAGCTCGTGGGGGAGAACAGCTGCCCAAACAAGCATAACAGAGTTTGACGAGCCAGGGCGTTGGATTTGCTAATGGCTCACATCAGGATTGGTACGACCCTCACGCCACTAGAAGCATCTGGCTCGCGAATTAAGCATATTATTTAACTCGAAGTGGCCTGCGTGGTGGGGTTGCACTCGACCGCGGATAGTTCAGGCACCTTGATGGTTTGCATGCGGTGGGAACTTTGAGAACCCGGATAGTCATGGTGTGACGTGGAGAACAACCACTTCTAATTCTTTTCTCCTCTCTTCTCTATGGATAACGTCTTTCTATTTGTCCAGCCTCCGGAGATGCCGCGGTCAGAATGAACCAACGTGCGTCTCCCCCGCTCCAGAGGCGAGGCTCTTTTGCCATGCGTGATGGGGTCAACCCCCACGAACGGATTCAACGCCGAGAATCCATGAGGGATGCTGGCTAGTCAGTAGAGACGGCGTAAGCAATGTTGGTCCATCGCCCGTCATATGCTTGCCTCTTGGGCCCTCGCAAGGTTGCCATCTATACTCTATAAATACCCCCGAAACACCTCCTGCATGAACTCTTGTTTCCTCAGCCACTCAGCCCTCATCATCAAGCCAAACAAACAGCCGACAACTCCTGAACCAATCAAGTTCAAGCCGACAAGTTTCACTCAAAATGATGTTCAAGTCCACTACCGTCGCGGCCCTCCTCTTCGGAGCCGCTCTCGCCTCCCCCATCGTCCCCCGCGAGGAGGCCGCCACCCAGACTGCCGAGGCCCCCAAGGCCACCCAGTCTTCCGAGGCCTACGACTGGGCTGAGGGCTGGAAGAAGACGTACCCCATCCACCAGTCCTGCAACTCTACCCTGCACCGCCAGCTCGCCCAGGGCCTCGACGAGGCTGTCCAGCTGGCCCAGCATGCCAAGGACCATCTCCTGCGCTTCGGCCACAAGTCCGAGTTTGTCCAGAAGTACTTTGGCAACGGCTCGACTTCTCAGCCTATCGGCTGGTACGAGCGCATCATCAACGCCGACAAGACCGGCATGCTCTTCCGCTGCGACGACCCTGACCGCAACTGCGCTACCCAGGACCGTAAGTTACTCTATAGCCTCACATAAGAACAACACTAACAACCTGCAGAGTGGGCTGGCCACTGGCGAGGTGACAACGCCACCGCCGAGACCGTCATCTGCCCTCTCTCCTTCGAGATCCGCCGCAACCTCGACTCGGTCTGCAACCTGGGCTACAACGTCGCCCAGTCCAAGCTCAACACCTTCTGGGCCACTGACCTGATGCACCGCGTCCTCCACGTCCCCATCGTCAGCGAGGAGGTTGTCGACCACTTTGCCGAGGACTACGCCGACGTCCTCGAGCTGGCCAAGAAGGACCCCTCCAAGAGTGGCATCGACAGCGACACCCTCCAGTACTTTGCCATTGACGTCTACGCCTACGACATTGCTGCTCCTGGTGTCGGTTGCAGCGGTGAGGTCGAGGAGGAGAAGAAGGAGGCCACCAAGACCACTGGCGCCGCCAAGCCCTCTGCTACCAAGGAGGCTCCCAAGGAGTGCCACACTCACGACGACGGTGTTGTCCACTGCTCCTAGGTTCTGACCTAGTCTCGTGGGACTCGGTTCCACTCCTCGACAGTTGACTTCATCTCGCAACCTTTATATAATAGACATTTAGATGATAAATGAGCGATGCCCGCATGAGCATGGCGCACATTGTTTCACTTAGTCCTTGTTTCATTGGTGCAATACGTGATGGTATATATTTTATGCAATATGTGATTTTATCTGACTTGTAAGGCGAAATAATCAATCTGTGCCACCCTCTTTGATTCTATGAGAAGAAAAATGGGATCGTCATCATCATCATCGACATGGCGTAACCCTTAGCATCAGTTCCCAGGCACTTAAGCTTCAGGCTTCCTAGCATAGACGGCACAACTACAAACACGTTAGCACAAACAACCTAGGACAGATGAGGTCACATACATTGGCCAATAGGCGTGGATCTTAGGGTTGTTCCAATCCCTTCTCAAGTCGGTCAAGAAGACCTCGACCTCCTCACGGCTCCAGCCAAGACCTCTCGTGAACGGGGCCATGGTGAGTGCCTCAAGGGCAGAGCTGGCGTTCTCGTTGTTCCAAGCGCCGAGCTCCTTGTACTTCTTATCCTTGGGCCAGCGGTTGGATGGCCACTTGAATCGCGTCTCGACAATGTCGACGAAGCCGACGTCCTTGAGAAGATCCTTGAACTTGGTGGTCCTCTCAAAGGAACGGTTGAACTTTCCGGCAGCCTCGTCCAGCAGCCTGCACCACTTGTACATGGTGGTATCCTCGGTCAGGGTTCCGTCATCGCTGCCCATGATAACGTCTACATCCTGCAACTCAACATAACCGCCGGGAGCGAGGTTCCTAGCAGCGTTAAAAACCAATAGGCGTAGTCAGTAGACAGGGGACCTACCTGAAGATCTTTTCCAGGTAGGATTGCCAGTTCTGAACACTAAAGTTCATGAATCTACTGTGGATGTAATCAAATGGCTTACTGTACGTCCACTCCTCGTCGATATCGTCAATCTCGAACTGAACATTGGGGGGAACGCTGACACTCAGTTAGCAGTGTGCCAGATTGCAGCTCAGATTTACTCGTACAAGCTTGGCTGGATCGGCGAGAGGTCGACGCCGATGACGGTTGCATCAGGGTGCTCGTCGCCAAAGTCAATGGCCCAGATACCGGTGCCAGTGCCTACGTCAAGCACGCGCTTCACCTTTGAGCCAGGAAGGTTCGGCGGGCTCAGGCCGAGCTTGTTGTCAAAGGTCAGGAGGCAAAGGTTATGCTGGAGATCTGGACGGTACATGTCAGCGAGAAGCGCCACTCGCCTAGTTTGCAGGCTTCTGTACCCAGTCTTTCATTTTCCTCGTCGTCATTGGGGAGGTTGTATTCTATAGTTCACATGTGAGCAAGCATTGTCTCTACCAACAAACCATGGCGTCGTGGCTGTATGTGGGTGTGGGTGCACAACGTACTGCCATCCTTGTACTTGTGGTATGTTCTACCATTCTCGTGCCTATAATCGAGAATAGAGCTTCTCAAGCTTTCAGTAGAAGAGGAGGCATCCTATTCATGGCCTATCAACAATGCATCCTCATAGAGAAGGGGAGTCCTCGTACCAAACCAAGCGCGGAGTCGGAGTCGCTGGCCTTCACCCACTGTTAGCCAGGGCCCATACAAGGTAACAAATGGACTAACATCGTCTGCGGGAGCTATAATGGGTGCCCCAACGGTAGTCATGTTGCCAAATCGGGAATGCCTATGTCAGGAGTAGTTGGTCCGTCACACAGAGTTCGAAGGATTGATTGATTGCAGGTTCACAAATCAGCTTCCCCTCATTTTACGAAGCAAAAAAAACACGTTAATAAATACCGCAAGAGATGCCCCCTCTCTTGTGCAGGAATCTCCTGATGGCTACAGGGATCTTTATCACGAGCTCTCGGGGCCTCGGGGTCTTGGTAGGGCTTCTGATTGGTGGTTCAACTGACAACGCCCACCTCGCGTGATATCCCTGGACCGTTTGCAGCTCATGCCGAGGTAGGAGCACATAATCATTCGAACGGTCTCACTCAACTTTTCTCTCTTTGATACTGCATCTAACTGTCTTGGCCCATCTCGTGAGATAAGTCGCTCCAAGGGAGTGAACGTTTTGTACACTAAGTTGGCTATTAGGCATGTCACTAACGGACCTGGGTAAATCCTTGACATATCTTTGTACTATAATGAATCATGCTAGTCTTGAAATAAGAGAAAAACTTCCTAAGAATAAAGGTCTTCTAAAATCCTTTCTAACTCCATTAAATCCTTATACCAAGATCAGAAGCTAAAAGTATACGCCACATAGGTAGGTACCTAGACAAGTTAGCTTAAGATCGCCTATATAAGCTTCCCTTTCTCATTAATATAATTCAAGCAAGGCCAAATGCACAGTGGCGAGGAACTATTCTCGGGTTCAGACACTTGCACTCCAACTCTGCGTCTTGGTGATTCCGTCTTACTGTCAGACTTGACTCAAGCCGGCCACTGGCACCTCAGAGCTCACGGAGTATCTTTCGGCTTCCTATAGAGCTTACTTACCACATTAGGGATGGAGATCAAATCAGTCCACAAGACAGAACCTGTATTCTCTATGTCATTCTAAAGTTGCTGGACTATCTACCTACTAAGTGGCAAGGACTCGTCGTAACCCCACTAGATGGGCCGCTTCTCACTCAAGCTTCATCACCTCCAGTCTCTGCTTCGCACATTTCTCGGTGAACTCCTCGTCACTCATCTTTCTCTCGGTCGTGTACTTGAGTTTCAGGACGTCCTCAATCAGTTGGTGGAGCCCTTCCAGTCCATCCCGCGGCCTGATTTCCCACTTCTCACCGGTACGCACGTTGTAAAGCATCGCGCAAGGTAGTCTCAGCAAGTAAGCATAAGCGCAAGCCTGGATAACATTCTGGTTGGAGAGTTGCGAGACAAACTTGATCTCCCAGACAGCATCACTCATCTTTCGGTCTGGGCTCGAAACTGCCACGATATCTGCTCGGCCCGACAGGCAACATTCCTCTGTATCGACTCTGAACTGGCCATGGGCTTCAGCCTCGAACCTGAGGTTCCCAATCGAGTCTCTGAGCTGTCCCCAAAGCCGGCTCCGAGCCAGGGCAAGGTTGTCGGGCTTGATCCAATCGAAGTCATGGTACTCCATTTGGATTTTGCGTGGGTCATAGCCCGACACTTTGGCCTCATACTCGCAGGCCTGGCGACAAAGCCAAGAAACATCCTGCTGCGAGTTGATTGCCGAGATTCCTTCGATATCATCTGGGTCTAAGTCGAGTGTATCCAGTGTTCCAGAAATGCCATGCTCGAAGGCTGCGACAACAGTGAGGCCATTCAAATCGCCCACGTCTTCATAGAACTTTAATTTCTCATCCGAGGACACAATGTCTCGAAGCTTGATGTGTTCGTCTTCGGGTAGAGGCGGTAGCTTCCGGATATGTATATAGTTCTGGATGATTTTCTCGAGGGACTCATCTTTGACGTGTCGGGCCACATCTCGAACGGCAACTGTCCACGGCAGAGCAAGCCCATGCTCCGCAGGCCGTCCTGGGACACCGGGGGCTTCAATTCCACGCTGCGCCTTGGTCATGTCAGTGACATCTGCTGTTTCATACAGAGCCTTAACGGACGCAAAAGGCATCAGCTTCTTATCCTCGTGATGGATCAAGACAAGCTGTTCCTTGGCACGCGTCAGAGCGACAAAAATTTCGTTGGGGCATCTGTCATCCGGAAGGTGACGGCCGAGATTCTTAAAGTACGAGGCGTCAGTGCCGAAGACGATGACGAGATCTCGCTCATTGCCCTTGAACTGGTGGATGGTGGAAACACATAGCTTCCCGTCGATAACCTTGTCATTCAGAGAGGCCTCTTCGTTGGGCGGCACATGAATCAGCACGCCGTACTTCTTGGACAAGACATTGACCACCTTTTGCAATGGCCTTTGTCTCAGCCCATGCTGACGCACACTCGGCGACAGGATTGCTGTATTCTCGGCTCCGTAGCGCTTGATCAGAGGCCACAGCTTCTTGGCCAACGCATAGCTGTCAAACGGGGCGCACTTCAGAACAATGGGCTTAGGACCTGTCTTGTTGCTGATGATGCATGATTCACCCCCGAGAAAGACGTTGTTGATGAACCGAACTGACTGCTCCGACAATCGAAAGCTTTGGCGCAGCGGGACCTTGGCGAATGGGCAGGGGCTAACAGGAGCGAGCAGCTCGGGAGCAAGAGTCAGGTAGCGGTCATCGGCACCGCGGAATTCATAGATGGCCTGCCGCTCATCGCCTAGGACGACGAGACGGGCAAGTTTCCCGCCGGCCCTTTTCTGGTTGGCCCGGATAAAGCAGGTAGTAAGCCAGAAGAGGGATTCAGTACAATCCTGGAACTCGTCCAACACGATGATGTCAAAGGGCTCAGAGATCCACTGGGGAAGCTCATTTCGACCAAGCGCCTCTTGTATCAGCTTGGATAGTATAGCGTCGTTGCTGACTTCAGTCCCAAAAAGCCTACCGGCCATGGAGTGGAAAGTGTAAACTTCGCAGTTGAGGTAGGATCGAAGGCGTCGAAGGGTCTCCAGCTGAAGTCGCTTCGAGTAAGTGAGCACGAGTACTCTCAAATCCGGGTGGGCCGCGATGATGGCTTCAGCCGTCGAGGTCTTGCCCGAGCCAGGTCGGGCCGACACGACCACATTCTCCGTACGGCAGAGCTTTGCGATCTTCTGCTGGTCATCGGAAGGGGTGAACGGTGACTTCTTCCGCTGCCGCTGGAGCGAGGTGGGTGTGTGTGTGAAAGGTCGGTAAGCGCTGCGAATACACGAGACTTGAGTCTATGGAATGTGTTGTTAGTTCTCTCCTTGACGCTATCACTCAGTATCATCGTCACTTACCAGTAGCTCAGTGGTGTATGGCTTGAGCCGCGCTCGTGCGGCTGGACGCCAAGCTGAAAGCATCTGGCCCAACATCTTGGCTCCGATCTGTATGGTGTAGATGTTTTGGGTTTAGTATCAAAGAGGGAATGTGGGAATTGGGTAGGTCAAGTAGGTAGGCATTCATAGAGGCAAGCGAAGTCACCATTGCTGTGTTACACATGATGAAGGTGACTTAACCTGGGGTTGTTTGACAGTATTGAATGCTTGTCCAGGTAATAGGCAGGCAGCAGGAAAACAAAGCCTTGGCTGGGTCTCACAGATGTCGGTGATGGACTGAAGCCTGATGGCAACTGGAGAGACCAAGCGGCCCAGAACAAAGGCACCCCTCGGCGTCTCATCCAGTCTTGGATCTCTCGGCCGAGAGCGACCAACTCCCCACAACGAGATCGACACTATCTGTCCCAGGAGACCGGATCGTGCGAGTGGATCTAGAGGTTGAGCTAGACTGCTTTGACATGGTGAAACAAGACCGGAATGCTACCCAGCATCTCAATTTAAACGTCTCCCATCTATCAACTACCTAGAATAACACACATCTCGCACGAGTCAGAGTCTCCCCCATTATCTCCTCGATTCTCGTCATGTGCTTCATATACTATTATCATATACAAATCCACTGTCCCTTAATCCATACATTATCAAGCAAGACCTCGATCCGTTGCTCGACTACACCACAAATAGCTCCAGAAAGATTTTGATAATGACACGGTCCGCGGCGTGGTCGACTACTGACCACGTCCCAAAGAGTCGGCAATTGACAAAGAAAGCATAAGGCACCACCTTGGGCCAGCGCCGGTTGTCAAGACATAAGTCATGTGCATTATATCATGACATCGTTTGTACATTACTTGGGCAGGAAAGCCTTGCCAGCAGCCTTGGCAGCGGCCAGGGCGCCCTGAAGGCCGTACTGAGTCGAGATACCATCAACGCGGTGTGTGGAGTTGAGGTTCTTGACGACAACGATCTGGAAGCAGGTGGCAGAGCCCTGTCGAGAAGCGATGACCGAGTAGGCCAGGAAAATTTCCCAGATCTAAGCTTGTCAGTGTCTGTTGTTCTTCGAATGCAGTGTGGAATCATACCCTGAACCAGCGCTCGCCATACTTGGCCTTGACCTTTTCAGCATTTCCAAGCCAGTTTCTGTACCATCGCCAGAGAGTGCCAGAGTAGTGAACGCCAACAGTGTCAACACTAGCGCAATTGTTAGATATCGCTCCTTCTTAGATTAGTAGTGAAGCAACTTACCTCTTAACCTCGAATCCGGCAGCCTCGAGGCAGCCAACGTAGAAGGAGAGCGGCGTGGAGGCATCGGCACCGGGGAAGATGTACTTGTTCAGGAACAGACCCCAGATGAAGTCCTCGTACTGCCATGCCTTTCTCAGGCCTGACAGCTGGACGTACATGGAGCCGTCATCCTCGAGCATTTCGTAGCACTGTCGGAAAAAGGTGGTGAGTCTCCGGACACCGACGTGCTCGGCCATCTCCAGTTGCGTGATCTTGTTGAACTTGGTGTCGTCAGGGATGTCACGGTAATCACAGACCAGGAGCTTGCTCTGTTCCTCGGGGATACCAGCGTTGCGGAGGCCGTCGTTGCCCCATTGCGCCTGGTTGCTTGCGAGAGTGACACCGGTGACCTTGGCGCCGTAGTTGACGCTGGCGAACTTGGCCAGGGTTCCCCAACCACATCCAATATCCAGGACAGTCTCGCCCGGCTTGAGGTCAATCTTCTCGCAAACAATTGCCATCTTGTTGTCTTGCATCTCCTCGAGAGTCTCCTCTCGGGTGGGGTCGGAGATGATGCCCGACGTGTAGATCATGCGGGGGCCCAAGAACCAGGCGTAGTGGTCGTTGCCGTGGTTGTAGTTGGTGCCGACCTGCGCCTCATCCTGCGAGCGGAGGTGGAGAATGACGTCGGGGAAGAAGCCGAACAGGAGGTATCGGAAGGTCTCGGCCGTGAAGTTGAAGGTGGCCCACTCGTGACGGTACTCGAGGACCTCGAGAGCATCGGCGTTGAGGTCGACCTGGCCCGTAAAGTACAGCTCAAAGAAGGTCTGCAGCGGGATCTTGTGTCTTCCGTTCCAGCGGGCACGGTGCAGGTCGCTCTTGAAGTTGAGGTAGAACTCGACGGGACGGCCGGGAAGCTCCACCTTGTCGTTGATGCGTGGGCTCAGCTTGGACATGACGGTCCAGATGACGATGAGGATGGGGATGGAGGTGAAGAGACTGAAGAAGAGGGTCGTCTTCAGTCCCCCTCCAACCTTCCACGATAGCCAGGTCGGGATGCCCACGAGGGCGCCGAACAGGAAGACGTTGGACCATTGCTCATATCCGGGACCGTCGGCGGGCAGCGGGGCGTTCTTGATGGCGGGAGACTGCGGGAAGGGTCAGTAGGTGTTGGAGAGCAGTGGATGCAGTAGATATGTAGTCGTCGTAGACAATGCATGGTGCAACTGGGGAATGGCTTCGCACCTTGGTCAAGCGGACGCCGCAGTCTTTGCCCGTAGCGATAGTCTCGGCGGGAGGTTCGGGGGTCTCGATAAAGTCGATGTCAGCGACGAGGTGAGCCCCTCCGTTCTGTTTCAACGCCATCTTGGGCAACGAAGCTTGAGATGCTGCTGCTGGGAGGGCAAGAGCAGGACTCGACACGACGTGGAGGAGGATGAAGATGCTGAGTTGCAGTTTGAGCCGGGACGGGACAAGCGGTCAAGGCAAGGGTGCTTGCTTTGTTGTGCTTTGCTTCTGCCCGTCACCCTCAACCACCTGAGCTCCAGCGGGCGAGCTCCAGCGAGGAAAAGGCCTACAGCACAGGTACAGCGAGGCACGGGCGGGGCGAGGGCCCTGGAGCGGCCAGTGACAGCTGTTGCCGTGGCATGGCGTAATGCGGCCAAGGCCAGGGAGTACGTAGGCTGCGGGAACAGCTCAACAGCTGTCATGGATTGCCAGCTGTAAATTGCTTCTCGTGATGGGTCGCCGCGCAATTGGCCGGGGCCTTGTTGATTGATTTCCCAGGCCGTACGTTGGAGCCTGCTGTTGGCCCATCATGATGCCACGCTCTGGTGCCCAAGAGCAGCGCTACGACCTGAGCTAGAGCCCGCGGGAGCACCCGACGAGCTATGTACGGCCGTTTCAATCAGGGGGGTATTGGGTACCGAAAAAGAGACCTGAAAACATTGCCTGCGTGGCCTGCTTGTTTTGCTCCGGTGTTTTTGGATGCCCCTGCAGGGGGCCTTGCCCTGTGTGGGGAATTGGGCCATGTCAAAGGACAAGGGTCCCAGCTCGAGGCGAGCATTTTGATCGGCGGTGAAATTGTCTTCACGTGAAAAACAAGGAGGACGGGAAGGATGGATAATCCGAGTGTCGTGTGCTTTGATGCCTGTTGGCTGCAGCCACATCATTGTTTGAGTGTGGATCAGGTCAAGCTGCAGGGTAGTCAAATTGCGAATCTCGGAAACCCTTATCTTTCATTGGCAATGGATGCCTGGTAAAATGCATAGATTTGTTCAAGCTTTCAATGTTGAGAAGCCATGTTATGCACCCCTTCGATTTAACTCAGGCATACCAGAAGAGTCAGGTTGTTTGCATGCGACAAATGCAATTCCCACACTGGCAAAAACTGGTACCGATGGCGCGATGCCGTCAGCTGTAGCTCTTATCTTATCGATAGTTAGTAGCCACAAGCTCTCACTCCGACTTCACTGTCGGGCTGCCCAGCGCCACACATGGGTGAAGAAATAAACGAGACATAGGAACGGCAAAGAGAGTTAGTCATAGTCTACTCAGATATTATAATAGATATCTATAAAATAAGGCAAATAATAGTCATAATATCATCATGATTAAAAGGTAATTTTAATTCTCTTTTATGTATAATTCTATTGTTTTTATAGGAGAATAAGCGACCGCCATTATACTGTACGAGTCTCGTTTTTTTCTCAGCCCCTGTGCGCCACAAGCGAGTGCCGTTGTTTGCTCGGGCCGGATGCTAAATATGACGTCATCAACATCGGACCTTGCTCCGGTATTCACCGTTCAATTCCTGCAAGTCATACTGGAGGCCGGATTAATTGTCACCTCGCGACCTCGATGGAAGATAGGCGAGAAATGGGAACCTGTGAGGCATTATGTAGCCTGGTTTAGAGCCTGATTGGCCGAAGATGTTGACTCCATATCCTGCTGCAAGGCTGAAGTCAACGTGGTTGCTGCGTGGGGGCAACTGACCTCACCGGTCCAGTCCAGCGCCAAAGTTCAACCTCGCAGTGACTGACGGCAGTGCCAAACGGTCACTCAACCTTTTCTCGCCGCAACCTTCACCTCTCGCACGAATGAAGACGGCAAGTTCATCATCTCCTCCATCTTCCTCTTCTCCCCTACCGCGGCATCTTCATTCTTCTTCCTCGCCCTTTTGCCGCATCGACCCATTGCCCACATCTGCGCTTCCGCAGCCTCGTTGCCACCATGGCGCCCATCCAGAGCGAAGCGTTCGATTATCTCTTTCATCACATATTCCTACCTCAAAAACTACCGGGCCATGAAGATGATTCAGCGTCAAATGTTGCCGCCCTCATTTCCTTTGTGCTGCGCTCGCTGCGGCACTTTCTCACCGAGTCCAGTCCAGCCGATCAGGTCGCCACTCAGAGTTGCATCTCCATGATGGAGATGATGCAAAAGTCGGCCGATAACTACGGATTTTTGGACGAAGATGGAGTTCGACAAGTTCTTCGAGATCTCTCCCTCGGCGGTATGTGCCATCTGAGCCCCCTCCCACGGGATTCGCTAACAAGAATTTCAGACTCGGTCGCTGCGTTTCATGTCGCCGCGCAGAATGCAGGCATTCTCATGCGAAAGACAGCCACTACGGTCTGCTTTGAAACATTCGAGCTGTCCCCCACCAACGAAGCTGTCATGTCAACGCGAGGTCGTCTTGTCCGTCGCTTCCCGGCAACGGCCACCGAAATCTCCCTGGATGACTTTAAAGACCAAGGTTTCCAGTCTGCCTTGACCAAGACTCTGGTCAAGATGAGTTTTCAGACGGCCCCCGACACAAGACCTACAGCCCGAAAAGCCGGACAGGATCACACCGAAGAGCGAGATACGACAAATCCTCGTATCGTCACTGAGCTCCTGACGAGTATCCTCGGAGCAGTCGGCAAGCACGTCAGCGTCGAGGGTATTTGCAAGAATACCCGTCAAGAAATCTCCTGGAGACAGAGCAGGCTCCCATGGAAACGATCTGCTGTCTGGCTCCTGATTCGTGTTGCCCTACAACTGACCATGAGTCGACAGTCTGACAAGTCTGATCGTGCCTACAAGGCTTTTATGGTATACCTGATGGCCCAAGTCCTCAATGCGGCCGACCAACAGTCTACACCCACCTATGCCCTTCACACCATGATGACCAAGGTGTCGGGCCGACTTTGCAAGCTCGACAACCCGGGTCAGGGAACCTGGTTGGAAACCATCGAGAAGATCGTGTCAGACACTTCCCAGTGCCTTGCACAAAGGTGGCAGCGAATACGCGATCGATCAGAGACCCCCCTTGAACTGGAATCAGTGTCCAGGCTTGACATGAAAGACAACATCGATATCTCTCTTCCGCCGACAGACGATTTCCTTGCTACGATACCTCAACGACAAAGAGAGAGCAACTCTTCCGACTTCACCCCGACATCTCATGTCCCAGCCCCCAACCCGGATCATCTGCCACCAACCCATATACTCGGCAGCAACGAGCACCTGCTCTACAACCTTGCAATGGTCGAATCATGGGTAGCCACGCATCTCGGTCCCTGGTTAGAGAAGCACATCGGAGATGATACGACATGTCGAGACCTGAAATTGTTGCTCCAGAGATATCATTCGGCAGCTGTACACTGGTACGGGACGCGCCCTGAGGGTATATCACGAATGTTCCTCGCTATCGCTGAACTCTGGGTTGCGATCGACAAGTCAGCCCTTCATGCTATACCCATGCTGCGAGACTACGATCCGGAGGTACCAGCATTGTGGCAAGTACTCTTGGTGGCGTCCATGGAGGACATGGCCAGACTTCATCGTGTGGAAACCTACTTCAAGAAGCGCCAAGAACTCTCCCTAAAGGACAGGCCTTCTGTCTTTCGCTCTTATGGCGAGAGACTGTCGTTCCCGGTTCAATATTTTGAGCAGTCCGCCAAGCTTAAGCACCTCAAGTCTCAGATCGAAAACCAGGCAGAGGCACAGAAGCGCGCCAAGCTGGTAGAGTTTGCCAAGCTGCGAGAGGAACACGACAGGCTGATGCGACAACATGAGCAGCGATCCTGCGAAAAGATTGAGGTCGACTACTCCATGGAACACGTTGCTGCCCACTGTCGCAAGTGCACTGCATTGAAAGAGGCTAAGAACCTCGAGATCGAGGTATACGAGTGGCCCTTGCCGAACAGACACCTTCAGGCTCAGGCTGTCGTCTTTGAGCTGGCTGTTCCCCAGGCCTTTGCAGAGTGGCGGGATGCAACAATCTATCTTGTCGACGATGTCCTGGGATGCAAGCCTTCACAGACCGTTCGTCCTCGATCGGCTCACCCGCTGAGGACATATCGGGCACTGGCTGGATTCCGGCAGTCCGGTCTGCAAGGTCGAATCCATCTCTTGTCGGAAGCCAAGCCACATGCTGTCACCCATCGACGATCCAAACGTATTGCCCATACCACAGAATCCGAGGTGTGCGTTAAGAACGGCCTCATCTTCCAGTTTTTCGATGAGGAGCGACATGCCTTTCTGTCTACCTTCAGCCCTTCCTACGACCTAGTGGATCTGTGCACGTTCAAGCTCCCCCCGCGTGCTCAAGTCTTGCAAGACTTCCTCAAGCGCCCGTGGGACCAGCCGAATGGGCAGACGCCCAACACAGTCATCTCGAGTCTGGCCGACTGCCCAGGCTACATGTCTTTGGGCGAGTACAAGGCATTGGCTGCCCTCCTCATCGGGTACCGCATTCAGTGGATGAATGTTCTCACACAGCTTGCCATGCCCTCGATCGACTTCAACAAAGCCGAGACAGCCACTTTCCTGCTTCAGATGAGTCTACAAGCTGGACCGAATGCCCTGTCGACCGTCACACGATGCACCCACACGCGATTATCCGACCCGCAGTTTGGTTCGGAGATGTTGCAAAGTCTCACCCAATGCGTCTCTCGAGTGCACGAGAACTGGGAGTCTCACGTGTCACTGTGGTGTTTTACGTTCCTAACGTCTCGACTTCTGTCAGTTGGGGCTGAACACTTGTCCCAGCCACTCCTCAGCCTTCTCGCCCAGTGTCGAAAGATCTCGTATAAGTGGTTGTGCCGACTGATGACGAGAGTGCAAGAGACCACCGATGACGCCCAGCGACATGAGTTTCTGGAGACTGCATTCAAGATTGCCTTGATCTGCGCCGACACGTTCAACGTGGATGATAGATTCCTGCCCAAGATTCTGGCTGATTCGCAAGAAGCATCGATCCTGCTCGAGGCCTCCATCGCCATTTGTAACAACTCCAAGATCAAGGACACGACAGGGGATATTGTCATGGACATCTTGTTCGAGAGATGGATGTACACTCTCCACCGGGCTCGCCCAGTTCTGATCCGAGAAGTCGTCAAGAACGGAAACGCATGTCTCGATCTGGCTATCCACCGATCTTGGCCTGCCTTTACCGCTGATTGCGAATGGACTGTGACTCCTTCCACATGCTATTGGCTCGAGACAACCTCTGCCCACATCGGGGTGCACTTTAATGTCCTCACAGGAGAGCTGTTGGTCAATGGCCTTCCTTTGTCGCGTCTCCCCCGAGAGTTTGAGCTGCACACCGATTACAACAGACTTTTTGGGTCCCTGTCCTTGGATGTCATGCCTAGCACGCTCCCAGGTATGCAATTCTGTGCCACCAGGCCCATCCAGGGCCACGCCGTACATTTTGGCATGCAAGATATTCCTCAAGGCAGATGGAAGCAGGATCTCGTCGTGCGCATGGAGAAGGATGGCTCAACTCTGGACTTGGTCCCATCAAGAGCCTTCAAGGGAGTGCTACCTCATGTATTTGTTGAGGATTACGCACACTGGCACCACAGCGACACGGGAGTTATCGAGCTTCGACCACGCGCCAATTTCTGGGAGACAAGCGACGACAACTGGAAATTGGCTCGACACGGCGCAAGCTGGAGACTTAGCCGACGCGAGAAGACGTTTTTACTAGCTCCTTCAAGCAAGCTAGGTGAACGCATTGCCACGATTCTGCGTCCTCTGGAGGCCTCCTCGTATCTTCACATGCTGTACGATATCCAAGCTAGTCTGCTCGAGGTGCATATTCCTCGACTTCAGCTCGACTTTCTCTTGAGATCTGGAGAGTCATCCATCACCTCCCGGCAATTCCGTGGAATGCAGATTGATACAGATCAATCCCTTGGGACTCTAGTCGGATTCAACAGCAAACTCATCCTCCAGAGCAACCACAACCCACCAAGCAGGCTGATGATCCTCCCCGAAGGCGAAGTTAGATTTGAGAAATCAGTTACCAATGGCTTCGACGAGCATGTGGACGCATTTGTCGTCCACGGGACTGCACAGCGTGTACAGGCTTATCAGATCGACAATCTCCTTGGTCGCCTCGTCGCCAACAACAAGGTCGAGAGCAAGCTCTTCCTCGCCTACATCCACGCACTCACCTCGTTCTGCCTTCCGGACCCTTTCCTCCGCCGAACAGGAACTGAGCAAGCTCTTGACATCCTCGCGTCTGCATCAGTCCGAGCACCGTCTCAATTGACCAAGATCGCACACGAAAGACTCGGCCTCATTGCAGACCTTTCCCCAGCCCGATCTTTCTACGGCGAGAGGAGTATGCAGGTTGTAGATTGGTATCCCGAGTTGAGTTGCCTCACTCAGGACGACCGCTTCTACACGGTCGTCTACGAGATTCTGAAGAGGACTAAAGACGTCGAGTTCCTCTTTCCGAAGACTGATTTTGAGCCGATTGAACCGAACCATGCCGAGATGGAGCTAGTCAACCGGGCGATTATGCAATCATCGCGACACAAGGTATCAGGCTTTGGCGCCGAGACCTACAGCACCCAACACGATGTTGAGTACCAGGCAAGAGACAGGGGACAGGAGTCTCGCCACGCAACTCGTGCTGGTGAGATCGCTTTCCGGATCTACCACAACGAAACCGCTCGCTTCCAGCCTGTCGCGCACCAGCTGGAGGCTCACCTGTACAGCCTCCTCGAGACTGAGCAGATCGGTCTATTCACTCAAGTGCCACCCAAGTCTAAGCTCAACTACGACTCTAGGTGGCTTGGGAATCCCAAGACTTTCCTCTCGTCTGACTGGTGTGAGATTCATTACGCCTTTCAAAACAACAACACCTTGCTCAACAAGTTTGAGTTGATGGTCTGGATCGCGACCATGTCATTTGCGACCGACTACGACGCCCAGATCGTTCAGGCCTTCCTGATGCTTGCCACATCTCCTACGTTGTCCGCTGTGTCTTTGCCGGACGATACCACCTACGATCTGTCCAAAGGCCACAAACCGGTGATGACGGAGCTGTCAAGAATAGCGACCGACGCAGCCATCTCCTTTAAGCAGTCACCAGACGCCAACCTCCCGCAGAAGCAGCGTGAATCACTCAAAGCGACGGTTAAGCGACGTCAAAGATCTTTCGCTGACGCGAAAAGCCGGGCTGTCGACCATTTTAGGCGCCATGTTGGACAACAGTGGCCCTGCGAGATCCCAACTGCCCCGAAGGGGGATGAAGTTGAAAGATACATCAACGTCCCGCATGCAATGGCCGCGACTATGGACAAGTGGAGGTTGTGGTACAGGAATCTCCAGTTCAAGGTGTATCTGATGAACTTTGTCTCCAGCTTGGATGATCTACCATTGGAGGAAGTCAGACCCTTGCCAGGGCCCGTACGCTTGACATTCACACTGAAGACAAGCTCTCGGGGATTCGTTTCTATTGACGAGGTGTTTTCTCAAGGCTCCCCCGAGGCCCAGGCCCCAATCCCCGCTCAAGATCTCATGCTTAGTGGCCTCCTCCGAACAACGACGACCAGCACAGAGACAAGCCAGAAGCTGACCGATGTGCTTGACGATCTCGATAGCAAGACAGCGCTGCAGTATGAGCATCACTATGTACGGGAATTGAGGCAGAGCCTAGCGAGCCTACGGGATCACGTCGAAAACGAGTTGGATGGAGACCGACTCTCAAAGCATGCCTCTCTATTCCAACAGTATCTCGAACAATGCGAGAGTCGAGCCAAGTCAATCTACGACTGCTTGTCACGTGCGGTCATGTCGTCAATACCACAAGCCTTGAACAGCGCTCCCGATGCTGTGCTGTCTACCCTCACAAAGGCAGGCTTCCTCCCTAGAATCTCGCCAATACTCTTCCTGCAGCAGCTCAGAATGCTTCGATGGTGGCGACTCTCCGATCAATGGAGAGGTGCAATCATCAAGTACGCACTTGCCATCATCGCTCTTCAGCAGGCCAAGCGGTTCCTCAGATTCCAGGATTCGCCCGTTGATCTGCTTCGAGAACTCGAAAACACCGGTCACAAGGGGTGGAACGCCCACGAACATCCTGAATGGCTGCTACTAGAGTGCGAGAGCGAGATCATGATCCGTGAGGTTCAAGAGCAGATTGCGCAGCAGATGATGGCGCCTCCCGACAAGCAAAATGCCGTGATGCAGTTGAACATGGGTGAAGGAAAGTCTACCGTCATCGTCCCCATTGTCTCCTCGGCTCTTGGCGATGGTTCAAAGCTCGTTCGAGTCATCGTGGCCAAGCCACAAGCGAAGCAGATGAACCAAATGTTGGTTTCGAAACTCTCCGGCCTACTCGACCGCCCCGTTTATCAGCTCCCGTTCTCGAGAGAGATTCGTATGGATACACTGCGAGCAGGGGTGATCCACCGACTGATGGTCAAGTGCATGGAGGAGGGCGGTGTTTTGATGGTCCAACCGGAACATCTCTTGTCATTCCAGTTGATGGAGCCGGAATGTCAGCTTAACGGGAATGGCACAGCTTCCGAGCAGATGATGAAGACCCGAACCTTCTTTAACAAGTTTTCGAGGGACATTGTGGATGAGAGTGACGAGAATTTCAGCGTCAAGTTTGAGCTTATCTACACCCTTGGACAGCAGCGATCCATCGAGCACAGCCCCGACCGATGGATCGTCATCCAAGAAGTCTTGGGGCTGATTGCTAAGTTCTGTGGCGAGTCAAGGTTCGAGTTTCCTCAGTCAATCGACTTTGACCACCGACATGTCGAGAGGTTTCCCAGGATCCGACTACTGCGACCCGATGCCCAAGAGGCCATACTCAACCGCGTGGCTGAGTTCATCTGCGAGACTGGCATGAGTGGATTCCCTATCGCCCACCAGCCTCCGAAGATACGGGAAGCAGTTCGACGGTACATCACCCAGTGGGAACTTTCCCCCGAGGAGGTCGAGTCGGTTGAACAGAGCCTGTTCTGGGGTGAGACCACCATGAATCACATCCTGCTTCTACGGGGACTCTTATCCGGCGGAATCCTTTCCTTTGCTCTTGGACAGAAACGATGGAGAGTCAACTACGGCACCGATCCCCACAGAGAGACCAAGACACTACTCGCTGTACCTTACCGAGCCAAGGATAACCCGACCCCTCGATCCGAATTCAGTCACCCTGATGTAGTCATTGTGCTTACCTGTCTGAGCTACTACTACAGTGGCCTTGATGATGAGGCTCTCTACTCCGCCTTCGAGCTGCTCACCAATTCTGACAATGCTGATCTCGAGTATCAGGTCTGGGTCAAGACCGCTCCGACTCTGCCAGAGCACTTCAAACACCTGGAAGGCATCAATCTCCGGGATCGTCTCCAAAGCACCACCGAAGTCTTCCCTCATCTTCAGTATTCCAAGGCTGCTATCGACTACTACCTCTGTCGCCTGGTCTTTGCAAAGGAGTGCAAGGAGTTCCCCCACAAGCTTTCAGCCTCGGGCTGGGACCTGGCCAAGATCAAGACCAACCCGACGACAGGATTCAGCGGAACCAACGACTCTCGGTATCTCCTCCCGATGGCCATCAAGCAGCTGGACCTTGTCGAGCAGAAGCACACCAACGCTCTGGTGCTCGAGTATCTTTTGCGCCCGGAGAACGGTATTGCCCTGATGCCGCCGGAGATGAAGGGGGCAACTTTTGACAGCCAAACCCTTCTGGAGATGGTCTCTAAGATGAGCTCCAACACCCGCGTGATCCTCGATGTTGGCGCCCAGGTCATCGACCTCACCAATATCGAGTTTGCCAAGGCATGGTTGAGCCGCTATGACGACGAAAACACGCAGGCGGTCATTTGCTTCAGCGAGCTGGACGATATTATCGTCGTTGATAGATCCGGAAAGGTTGAGGAACTTCAGACTTCGCCATTTGCTAATCAGATGGATCAATGCTTGGTCTTCCTCGATGAAGCGCACACGAGAGGCACGGATCTGAAGCTTCCCGTGAACTACCAAGCCGTCGTGACTTTGGGTGCAGGTTTGACGAAGGACCGCTTGGTTCAAGGTATGTACTAGCTCTCAACGACCCCTTGCTTTTTTGACTATTGCTAACATCCCACATAGCATGCATGCGGATGCGGAAGCTTGGAAAGGGCCAGACCGTGGTCTTCTGCATCCCACGCGAGATCGAACAGAAGATCCTCCTACAACGAGACCAGAAGCCGTCTGGACAGATCACAATATCCGATGTTATCTCCTGGGTCATCACCGAGACCTGCCTGGACCTGCGACGAGCGATGCCCCTGTGGCTCACCCAAGGCCTCCGGTTCTTTGAACAACAAGCCTTCTGGGACGGGTTATCAAGTGCTAAGACCAGATTCTCGTGGGCCCAGCAGTTCATGGAGGCTGAAGCTCAGAGTCTCGACCAACGATATCGCCCACGAAGACCCGACGCCAGCTTGGATACCATCCTCAGCCACGTCGGTCCCCGTGCGAGCGACCAGTTCCGCTCTCGCTGTGAGGAGTTTGGCCTCATTGAACTTCAAACAAGCTCGCTCAACGAAGAGCAGGAGAGAGAGCTTTCACCCGAGGCCCAACAGGAACGACAAGTCGAGAAGCCGCCCCGAGTCGAACCAGAAACCCACCGTGTTCACTCTGGTTTGCGCGAGTTCATTGTCAACGGCCACTTCCCAGGCGAGTGCGCTGCGTTCAAGTCCGCCTTCAAGGCTCTCAGCCAGACTTCTGCTGCAGCATGCTTCGACGTGAACGAGTTCCCGAGCAACATCTGGGTGACACACGATTTCGCCACAACCGTCAAGGCTCGTTTTGGGAAGAAGAACTATTCCGACTCTTTCCAACGTCCTGTCCAGTGGATCTTGACGAGCAACAGCACTGTTGATGACATGCGCCTTGTCATCATCAGCCCCTTCGAGGCTCAGGAGCTTCTATCGGACATTGAAGCGTCTCGACATGTCACGCTGCGACTGTACGCCCCACGGACCAACCTTGGATTCCAGCCGCTGGACCACCTGAAGCTGTACACAGTCTCTAAGAAGGTCCAGAACGCACCCATACCGGAGGATATCATCGTCCAACTCAACCTTTTCGCAGGGCAACTTTACCTGGCCTCGTTTGACGAATACGTTGACGTGTGCGACGCACTTGGCCTGGCTTGGGGTCCTTCAGATGACTCGGTCACTCTTGGACCAGACGGGTTCATCCCGCCGGGCACCAGCGTGGGGAAATTGGTCAACAAGTCGGGATTTACCAAGAGCCCGGTCAGATTCCTCAAAGTCCTCATGTCAAAGATCCGGCAGGACTGCGAGCTGATCGAGAAGACGCATATGGGCAAGATTTTGGAGGGTATTCGTCTTGTAGAGGAGGATTTTGCAGATGAACAAGGATAGAGGGGGCAATAAGGTGTGATGTAGAGTTGATTATTTGTTGTTTGCATTGCAAGGGACCTTTGGAGTTTGGTGTCAAGCATGTGAGGAGTCTACTTAGAAATGAGGCATCGGCTAATTGATTAATCACCAACGATTTGAGGATGTTATTTTGACTGATCCCCACGCCCAAGAAACAATCGACTTTCTTCCATTTCTCCTTAGTTAGAGCCATCCTCCTCATACCTTCCACATCGAAACGCCATAAGGCATACTCTGTAGAGTAATACCCTCTAGAGTAAGATTAGCATTCACAAAAGTAACCAAGGGAGCAAGAGAGACTCACCGAAATGGGGGTACTTCTTTGCTTGCACTTGAAATCGGTAGCGGCATGGTGGGATTATCAGGAGGACAGGAACTGATAGCACTAAGGCCAGCGTTCTAAGAAGATATATAAATAGTAATCAAATCCTTTTTAAAATTTACTTTCTTTTATGATAGTATTTTAGTACTTTTTATATAAGATTAGGAAAAAATCTTACCCTAACTTCAAACGTCTGATCTAGTATTGCCACTCCATAATGGCAGGGCAAGATGTTTGTGGAGTATGTGAAATCCCCCAGGTCGACTCCGTCCGGCGTGAAGAAGGACAAGCTCCTGTCAGATCCTCTGATTACTCAGAAGCTGTCCGACATCTGGTTTCCTCGGACAGGACGCTACACATCTTTCGCGTTGAAGGTTGTTTCCGTGCTGGATGAGCAGCTCCCCAACATCTTTGACTTCACGATTTTTGATGTTTCGTACCACCGTCTGTCGCGATGCGAGGAGACATCTCTGTTGGTTGATTTTGGGTTTAGAAAAGGGCCTATGAAGTTGCCTGATACTGGAGTTTGGGTCGCCACAGAGTTGGACAAGACCGAGTGGTAGTACCACAAGGGGGCTTGCAACTACTGCAAGAAGGAGGACTCTAACCATCTGCCTGGTGTTCCCGTCGACGAGGTAAGCGTCCGTCCGGGTGATATGATATGGAAAAATGACTGACGAGTCGACCAAAACAGCTCACCAATGTTGTCCTCACTCCCGAAGAGGCCATGGTAAAGTGCCTCGAGGAGGTTGCTAAGAAGACAGCTGCCACCACACTCTTCCGGTAAGTTATCTGGCCTGAAGACTATCATAACTTTGCTAATGTGGGTTTTACATGCAGCTCCATCGAAAACGGCGTCTCCACGTCTCATTACCAGGTCCGGTGGGACATTGCAAAGTCCACAAACAAGTATCTTCATCTGTTCCCCAGGAAGAACGAGGACGAGGACAAGGACAAGGACAAGTACGAGAACCAGGTCGCTTTCCAGCTTGACACCGTCTGGGTCGAGGATGGCATCAATTCTGAGGGCACGGATGAGGATGAGCAAATCTGCAAGACCAACCTTTGTGAGTTCCTGATCAACTGCAGTGGGCCACATGGAACGGGTGCTTGCGCTCTAAATACATATCTAACTCCTCTCAAAGGCTATAACAACTATAATAAGAGATCTTATATAAAATTAGTAAGCCACTATTATAAAAGGAGGTAATGTTTAGATTAGGACTTATATCATTATTTGTATAATTTATTACTTTTCATTACTATCCTTAGAGTAGGTTTTACTTAGAATCTTCTTTTTCTTAACCACCCGGCTACCCAGTCATACCCTTTCAAACTCGACCCAAGCCAGTCACTTCAGCCTGTTTGCGCATCATGTTAGAGACGTTGTGTGCTAGGTTGCGGTTTGTGTTCTTCAAGTGTACGTTGTCCTCGACCAGTTTCTCCACGAGAAACTTTTCGATTGTGGCTCCTGCGACGGTGTTTCTCAAGTTATTTAGGATATCCGTGCCATTGTACGTGGACCGGTCGGCATTGGTAGCTGTCTTCTTGGCTGTCTTCTGCTTCTTGTGAGGGGGCTGAGAGGTGCTATCGTGTGGGATCGAAGGGTTCTTCGCCAACTGTGCTGGGTTGTCTGCGTCCCAGATCTCTCGGAAGGCTGGGTCGGATGTTGGCCCGTCTGTGTCCAGAGGCCACTTTGCCAGGTCTGCTCGGGGGTATCGCTTTTGGACGGTAGGTGCCATAGATTTGCCCATCATCTCTTTCTGCCCGTCGACAACCTTGAGGAGCGTCCAGAGAGCCCAGGCGCTAACTGATCCCTTTCTGCTTCGCCATCTTGTTGTTGCCAGGTAGCCTTGTGCTTTCGGTAGTGGCCAGGTTGCCGGCGTACTTCTTCCAGATCTTCTTCCTGGTCCTCGAGCTTGTGTCCCTACTCAGCCCACTGATGACCTGCTCGGATGTATCGGTCCCAGTTGTCCGCCATGCTCTAGTTCCCTTCCTTGATTTTGCCCGGCGGGGCAAAGCTATCGTACGCGGATTCGATTGCGGTCTGCAGGTTCGTCGCCTGTGGTCTCGAGGTATGGCTGGTTTGGGTAGAAGCCGCTCTCTGGATCCATGCGAAACACGTGAACAGTTGTGTCTTCCATCTGCCGCTTTTTCTCGCAGGCCTCTTGGCGGGCGTTCCATCGGTCGGTCATTCGTTCGATGTGGTCAAGGGCGGTGAGCTCATCACCCGTCGCGTCTTGTCGCGTCTTGGGGGTCGATCTCGATGATCTGAAGACGCTCTTCCTTGGCGTAGAGTTGCTTGAGCTCGAGGAATGTGTGTCAGATCTGGCCGTGCTTGTCGATAATGTCTTTATTGATGGGGTCTGCGTTGCATCTGTAGCGGTCCTTCAGGCGCTTGATCGAAGCCTCCGGGATGTTTTTGCCAGGCATGATTGCTTGTCCTTTTTGGCGTCCGGGTGTGAGGCGGACGTGAGGCGGACGTGAGGCGGTGTGGAAGAGATGAAGGCAAAGAAGTGAGGTTGGATGAAGAAAGAAGGATCGTGGAGAAAGTGGTTGGGTGTGCATGTTTTATATTTCCCAACAGACCCATATCATCATAAGCCTTGATAGTGAATTGCCACATCATTATAAGCCGTAATGATCGTGATTTACCCCATCATCATAAGCCTTAATGTTAGTGGGTCCGTATCTATATGCTCCGTGGTCGTGCTCCAGCTTTTCAGTCGCAAAGATCCTCACCATATCGCCAGATCGCGTTCTCCTCCGCGTGGCTCCCTTGTCTTGTAGGGGGCAGGGCGGGTTTTCGGTATTTGGTTATGTACATGGGCCATTAAAAACATATACTGCCAGGCAGTCTTCACGGTGTCGTGTTTGAGGTCTATGGCGCAGAGATCGCAGAGGTCAGGCGGGGAGTTAAGGTGCATGTTTGCTAGTTTGGGGAGGAAAAAAGTTAAGATCCGGGAAATCATCAGAGGCCTGCTCTAAGAATACTAAGAACATAAAATAAAATTTATAGAAAATGCTAGAAATTTACTTATTTTTAAGATAAGTTTTTATATACTTCTATCTAATAGCACCCATTATTATGCCATAGTCTTTAAGAGTAGCAAGAGGTTCTTTGGCGTTCTGGTGCCTTATTTATTTATTAACACTCGTGCCATATAAAGAAACAGACAGTTAGTGAACACTGAGGAGTTGAACGTTTGGTTAAAAACTGAAAAGAGATCAAATTGCCTTCCACTGGCTGTAGATATTTAGAGCGCAGCTAAAAGCACCCAGGAAGCCAACGAGGCCGCTGTTGAGATTGATCGAGCCCACTGCCGCGCCGGAAACAATCATGTCACAGAGGTCGCAAATGAGTTGTCTCTTGGCAATGGAACGCTGGCTGGAGACGGGCTTAGAAAAAAAGTCTGATGGGGGACGTGGGGAGGTACTCACTGAGAGATGCGCTTGGCTTCGACAGCACCTTCGCCGTCGCTTCTATCAGTCTTGACTAGACTCAGGCGCCGAAGGGTGTATAGCTGCTCAACAATGCTGAAAAAGACGCTGATTGCCCAGAATCGAAAAGCCTCGCGCTGAATTGCGGCCGCCTTGTCCCACTTTCTGATGTCGGTCAAGTCTAGCAACGTTGCCATGTCCAGGGCCAAGTAACCTGCAATGCCTAGGTGCTTGCCAATGGTGGCATAACGAAGGACAGGTTTCAGGCCCTTTGCATCAGAAGCTGCATCTGCCGCCGCCTTGAGAGGAAAGGCAAAACTCCCAAAACGAAGGACCTTGAGGCTGATGGCCGTCTGCCTTTGAACAATGCTACATGCTGCAGTCGAGGCCGGGCTGCCATTGGAGCGGGCAAGGTACCAGGCGTAGAAGTGCGCGAGGTGGTGCAGAAGTCGGATGGTCTTGTCACGTCCAGCTGGTGCAGACAAACAGCCAAGAAGAGAAAGAGCGTCATTCGCCATGATGAGAAAGAGGTGGGCGGTGTATGATGGGTTTGCGTTACAAAGAGGAGGGGATCACTTGATGAGCTAAGACACGGATTGACGGGACTTGTCGAGGCAAGGGGACATGAGAGTTGAAGTAGTGGATACTCGCAATAACCTGGTTGCGGCAGGTTGAGATGAGACGGAAAACCGCCGAGTCCCTCCGCGGATGACGGGACGCGTTGTATCTGTTGGCACGGCGCTAAATCACTTGGACGCGGGATAGGGGGCACGCCACGGACAATTTGCAACCTCGATAATTGGCAGGCCATCGGAAAGGAGGCGTGTCCTGTTGCTATGGATGCTTGCAACCCTTGGTAGCTGGCACCACCACGGCGAGATGTAGAACTCATTGGGCTTTGCACTCCATGAGACGTCACCCCGCAGTTTGGCTAGACCCCAGACAGACCCCATTGTCCCCTGTTTAGCACGATATGCCAAGCCTGGGGTACGGGGAAGTCTTGATTAGGCAGAGCTCGAGATGCTGGGAGGAACCCACGAATCATGAGCTTGGATTTTACCCCTGACAGCATGGCTTGCCCGCCGGGCATGGTTCTTCCGGCTCGGAGCTCCGCTCCCAACGGGGACGTTCGTTCATGCGACTCTGTATTGTATATGACCATGCCTGGGATGTTGAGGTTGGTCACGCTGGCAGCTTAGTGAAATGGACTTGGTGAAATTCTCTGGCTAGATGACCTGCGAGACTGTCACAGCAAGGACATGACAGATGTCAAGATTCCGTCCTCGAGGGCAAAAGATGAAGCCCATCAACAAATAAATTTAGTCTATCTTTCAGCGATCCTGCTCGGGCATAGGTATCTAGTTAAACACAAGCACACCGCGGAATCGGACAGCACCCGATGTCTGCGTTCCACTGCCTTTGGGGCCTCCTCAAAGGCAAAGCGCTCAATCATGCACTTGACGTCAAAGTTTTTGGCAAAGTCGATGGTATCCTGGGAGTCCTGGGCGTTTCCAGTCAGCCAGCCTTGGATTGCCGAATTCCCCATGATGAGATCGGTGGTGTTGAACTCGACGGGGCCCGAGGCGGCGACGAGGACCATCTTTCCGCCGGCCTGAATCGCCGTCGTGAGAGCAGCCACAGACTTGGCGTGGGAGGAGGTGGCGAGGACGAGAGCTGCGCCTCCAAGCTCCTGGAGCTTCTTGACGGCGTCCTCGGAGCTGGTGTCAATGTAGGCGTGGGCACCGAGCTGCAGTGCCAGGTCCTTCTTGGCGGCGCTGGAGCTGACGACGGCGACCTTGTAGCCCATCTTGCGAGCGTACTGGATAGCAATGTGACCCAGGCTTCCGATGCCCTGAACGGCCATCAGGTTGCCTTGCTCGATGTGCGCCTTGCGGATGGCGTTGAAGATGGTCAGGCCTGCGCAGAGCAACGGTGCTGCCTCGGCAGGGTCCATGTCTTCGGGCACGGAAACGGCCGCCTCGGAGCGAAGCAGGACGTACTCGGCGTAGCCACCATCTCTGCTGGCTCCATTGTAGACGGCGTTACTGCAGGACTGGAAGAGACCGCGGCGGCATGACCTACAGACGTTGTCATGGCCTGTGTTTCGTTAGTTAGCACACCTTCACTTGAAAGGAGATAGATGTATGCTCACCTCCAAGCCATGCACCGCCGACTCGCTGGCCAAGAGAGAAGCCATTGGCTCCCTCACCAATGGCGACGACATCGCCAACGATCTCATGACCGGGAACTCTAGGGAAGACGTCGCCAAGTCCACCTTGTTGGACCGCCACATCGGTGAAACACACACCACAGGCGCGAACCTTGACAAGGATCTCTCCGGGGCCGGGTTGCTTTAGCTCGACGTCCCGAAGCTCAAGGGGGCGCCAGCGGATGGGATGACCCAGGCTTTGTATGTGCTCGGCAGACCGGTCATTTTTTATTTTATTTGGAAGAGTGAATAACAGCTTTGAATGAGAACAGATTGAAGATGTTGATGCAGATGATGTTGATTCACTGTTTGAACAATATCGACTTTTATAACAGTAAATCTGAGGGAACAGAGGTACGTCACTCTGGCGGTTTGCGATGCGCTCAGGTCATCCCGCATATCTTGGCAGCTTCTCTGAGACGTCCCGTTGACCCATCTTTCTCAGGGCCTTCCTTTACCAGTTTATCCGGTCTGATAAATCAAGTATTAATAATTGATCAGCTACTTTTGGAAACTTTGGAAGGTCTTGAGTCTTGGTTTGTAATACAGCTGTTTGCGTAGGAGCAGTGAATTATGTTGTCATGTCTAACCAACATAGTTACTTCGTTATGTTTAACCAACATGGCCATGACGCTTGCTACTGTCTCGCTTTAGTCTTCCATCTCGTACATGCATCCTGCCTCTTGGCCGCCTAGCTCTCTGGCAGCTGTGGTCGCAACCCCCAAGTCATCTCTCAGAAACTGGATCAACGAGGATCCGATCGATGCTGAGAACGCCGCAGTGACTAGCATCGAGTGCGTTTTTGGATCTGCCAACGGCTGGACGTCGGCCGCGATTACAAGTTGGCCGATTTTACCTAGCCCGGCCAGCCCTCGTACCCAGTCAAGAACCTCGTGGTGTGTCGAGTATAGCAGGCGGAGGTCAGATACTGAGAGCTCTTGGGGGCCGTCCCATGGCTGCTGGGGTCGCCCACATCCAACGATGATGGTCAGTCTAGTAAGCCGTCTGAGGCGACCGAGAGATTGGCAGATGGCTGACCAATCATGAAAATAGCGACCAATGGGACGGATAGGGATTTGCTTGTAGAGGGTGATGGCCTGAACGAGATCCCTAGTCGTTGGTGTCCTGTCGGCGAGGAAGGGAGCCACAGCGTCGAGGTCGTGGCCAAAGTGGAAGTCATGTCTACCATAGAGATAGTAGGATCCTTCCTCGTGTATCATGCGGTTGACGCTCAAAATAGCAGGGTAGGTTGGAATGCTGCCCTGTCGGGTGTACGTGGCTGTGCAGGCGGGTTGCCAGGTCGACCGGCCGAGTATTGGGTAGACAGAACGTCGAGGCTTTGACCCGCGGTTGGGGGCGTTCTGCAGCGGCTGGCTGCGGATCACGATGCCCTTGGAACCATCACCACCGAGAAGATGCTCGTAGACTAGCATCCGGATCTCGGGTGGGATCCGAACAAAGCTGTATTGGCTGTCATGGTTCATTTTCAGGGTGGATGAGATGTAGATGCCAGCCTCTTTCCTCGCAATGATTCTCAAGCACACTCAGAGACACAACAACCAACTTTTCAAGGTCTCATTTTGCCCACCTTGTTCCCAATCGTTCCCTCACCGAAGCTGTCGCCATGTGAAAACCGGTGGTGAATGTGGATCCAACCCTGGCATGGATGTAAGCAGCCCTCCGTGGACGTCGGAGCACTCCGGTCGCCAAGGCGGAATACTCGTGAGACGTTGATTATCAAGCGCGGAATACCCGTCAACGGCGGCACAGTCGTCAACGGCTAAATAACAGTTGTCCACTTGGCAGCTCGCTAAACGTCGTTTACGACGCCATGCAGATGTCTAATTGTTTGCCATGATTACCTACGCTGGGCTGCTTCTAACGGTTCAGTCACTACTCTGTGCTTCAATGAACCCCGGCCTCTTTTCCAATTCCGCGACATAGTCCACAAAGTCTTCATCACCCAACGCTGCTCTCTCCTTGAATGACTCAAAATGCTCCTTGGCCCACGCAATTTCAGTTCCTGCAGCCGGAACTGGGAACCCGACCTTCATGCCCGCGAGGAGCTCGCTCGTGATGAAAATGGCAGCTAGCTCGAGCTCCCTCAGGGGCAGTTCCGAGGCTGAGAGCTCGGGGTGTACAATTCGGTGCCAGGCAGAGCTGATCTCGCCGCAGAGCTCATTGAATGACTCTCGACTTCGAGTAGGCCCGCTCCGGACCCGAGCAGTTATATGATTGACGAGGCGCTTTCCCCATTGATGATCAGCATGTGGTTGCCAGGGCGGGAAGACGATGGAGGTCAAGCTTACCTGGCGACCGCCGACAAACACTGTCTGGGCAGAAGCGTCTGTAAAGATGACGTTTATGTACCAGCGGGGAGTCGTGAATCTGTCTGCGTGAAGATGGGTGATGGCCTCTGCGAGTGCCTCTTTCTGACCCAGGCTTAGAGGCGCGGCGTGTGAGACTGTGTACAGAGGCATGTCTCAGTTTCACTAATGACTCGTTAGTATTGTTTGGTTGAACAAAGAGTTTTTATTATAAGGATGGAGGGTGGTCAGTAGTCGTAGAAGGGGGAAGAGTAGTTTGATATATATAGCGAGTAGTCACTGTGCAAACACAGGCGGGGAAATACGCCGATCAGCCCTCGGCTTTCGCCCCGAATAGCGTCATCCGAATTAGCAATCATTTCATTGTCTAGTCCTGCCGGCTGCCGACAAGGCCATCGCCTACTGACCAGAGAGTGCTTTAACCAAGTCATCTCTGTGCTGCATCTCGTCCAAGAGCTAGACAAAGTCGTTGTCCCCTGTTGGGCGCGCTGCTCAAACTTGGGCCTGTTATCATTCAACCAAGCGGCATCACCTCCAGCCTGAGAGAGATTAGTAAACTTGACTGGTTTGATTTTTGGACATGTTGATCTTACCCGGGGAAGAAGCAGGCCGCTCTCAACTCCAGCAGTGATGGACCCCTGGATCGAGACGACCTTCATCTCCTTGTCGCCGAGACCTTTCTTCCCGCCATTGACAACGGCATCCCAGGCTAACTCAAGCTGCTGGGCCAACTCATCAAAGCTCTCTGCAGTGCGAGGACCTCCAGCCCGTACAAGGCCAAAGATGCGGTTGGCGGTGCGCTGGTGAAAGTCAGCTAACACCGCGGAAAGCCGGAGGGAGGAAGCTTACCTGCTGTCCGGCAATGTACATGCAATGCTCACTGACGTCTGTAAACCTGACATTGACAAAAAGGCTCGGTGTCGAGAACTTTCTCGTGTGAATGTGGGTGATTGTTTGGGCGAGCTGGTCGCGGTGTTCCTTGCTGAGAGGGATACAGTGCTCAATCTCGTATAGCGGCATTCTCAAGATGGTGGTCAATGAATATGTGGATATACTCTAAGAATGGGGGGCATGACAACCTCTCGAAGGCTTTTATCGATGGGAGAGCGGAAGACGGGAAAGCAGGTTGGTGCGATATCTGAGGCGCGGTTCCATCCCGTTTCATGTCAAGGACCGGGCCGAAACTCCGGCGATGAATGTCGGCCGGTATCACGGGACTAGTAGACTGCTGTACCGAGTCACTCGGTAATCCGGCTCAAGTCCGTACCTGGTCGTCCAGTATGGCCGGCCAATGACGGGAAATTCGCCGCGATCTCGACTCGACAGGTACACACAGTGGGTAGCAATTACTGCATGGCGAAGATGGTGGCAAAGACCCAGAACTTTACCAAGATTGGGCAGAAGGGGAGTTCACGATGATGTCTATATATACCTAGACAAGCAGCGTTGAATTGCAAAATCCAGTTCCAATCCGATCAGACGTTCTGTCATCTACTCTCATACTTGACAACACGACTCTTTCTTTCAACTCTCACAATGGCCCCCAGACACGTCAAGAAGCCCTCGGCCCAAGCCGCCAACAACGCCAAGTCGACTCCCGTCATCGACGTTCCAGGGATCGTCAAGGGTATCATCAGCGACATCGCCGCCAATGGCGACGCTGCCGTCCGTTCCTACAGCCAAAAGTTCGACAAGTGGGAGCCCGAGTCCTTCAAGCTGTCACCTAAGCAGATCGACGACATCATTGCCACCGTCGACCCTCAGACGGTCGAGGATATCAAGACGGTTCAGAGGAACGTTAGGAGGTTCGCCCAGGCTCAGCGCGAGAGCATTCGCGACTTTGAGATTGAGAGTGAGCCTGGCGTCTTCCTTGGGCAAAAGACTGTTGCAGAAGCCTTGAGGCATGTGCTGCCGAAACCCTGATCAGACTTTCAACACTGGAAAGCGGCAAACCGGCGGCAACGACAACTTCTGAGACAGTTCTAGGCATGACATGGGACATCTTGGACGAAAAGATGCGCGTGAAGATCACAACGCCGATGGCGCCGCCAAGTCCGCGGATGGGAGTAGCCAGGGCCACGGCAGTCACGATGTATCTGTCCGGAGTGCAGAGAGTAGAGATGACGGGGATGATGACTCCAAGACACGTAATACCAGCGCCTATAAGCATAGTTGGGAACAGTTCGAACAGCATCGTCCCAAGGCAAAGCCTATCTAGAGAAATGGGAAGAGCAACTTCAGCCGAGACATAAATGGCAACGCTAAATAGTATGCATTTTATTATTTGCTCATTGTGGTATTTGACATGTTTTCCAGACCCGACCCGGTGAATCAACCAACTCTATAAGTTACGCCTTTTCACATTTTAGTTTTTTCCAAGCTCCTCGGCCCGAGAGGCAGCAGCCTTGACGGCTCCATCGACAATGGCCTTGAGGCCAGCGTTCTCAAAGCTCACCAGGGCGGCGTGGGTGGTGCCGTTAGGGCTGGTGACGTTCTTGCGCAGCTGGGCGGGCTCCTCTGACGACTCAACAAGCATCTTGCCGGCTCCGAAGCAGGTCTGCTTGGCCAGACGGGTGGCCTGCTCCTCGGAGAGGCCGAGGCTGGTGGCACTGGCGATCAAGTGCTCGACAAAGGCGAAGAAGTAGGCAGGACCGGAGCCTAATCAAGTTAGTTACAGCATCGACAGAGATGATGTCAGAACTCACCAGAAAGACCAGTGACAACATCCAGAAGCTCCTCCTTCTCAACCCACTCAGTGGCCTTGCTGACACTGCCCAGGAGAGCAGAGGTCAAGTCCCGCTCAGCCTCTGTCACGTCCTCGCCGGCATACAGGCCAGAAGCTCCCTCTCCAACCAGGGCGGGGGTGTTGGGCATGACGCGCACGATGTGAGGGGCGCGACCGCTAGACTGCTTGAACCAGTCGGCAATGCTGGTCAATGTGATGCCAGCAGCAATGGAGATGACGATAGGCAGGCTCTCGCGGCCAGACCAGGCGGCTCCAAGCTCCTCGCACACGGTCTTGGCGACTTGGGGCTTGACGGCAAGGATGACGATGTCGGCATCGGCAGAGGCTTCCTTGGTGTCGGCGGTGGTCTTGACGCCAATCTCGGCCATCTTGTTTCGGTTCACCTCCCAGGGCTCCGAGACGTAGATGTTTTGCTTGGAGATGTCCTTGGCGAGGAGACCTCCGATGATGGCGGCGGCCATGTTACCGCCGCCGACGAAGCAGACCTTGGCATCTTGTAGTGAGGGAGTCATTTTGGCTGTGTTGATGTGAATGGTTCTCGAAATTGAGGAGTCTGTCAGCAAGTGAGATTCGCAAGGTGAGGAAAGGGTCTTTAAAGGCAAACCGCCAGGAATGACTCTGACGATGCGAACCGAGATACGTGGGGTTGCTTGTGTTGGCGCCTTACGTAAAACAGTTTGGGGAGCGTAGACCCCGCATCGGATTAACTCGAGTGATGGATTCTTCTCAAGCACTGATCAAGAGACGGAATGGACATCCGCTCTTTCAGACGAATCAAAGTTGATGGATATCTCATGCGATTCCTTTAGTGGAACGGAGGCGGCTTCGGCATCCGCCTGGCGGAATTGGCGGAGACGGCGGGAGAGAATCCGATATCGCAGCGGTGAGGCACCCTGGTCACGTGCCTCTCAGATGTCTTCTAGAATCAGCCCATCTGCGCATCCCATTGCTCGATAAATCTCCAGATTTACATATTATGAGACAATCTAATTGTTTATCTCCAAGAAAATGGCAATATTCCACATCCCATTTCCCACCTTGACGTCTCGGAATGGTTGGAGCTGTCCAAGCTATCCGGCCATCGGCCAACTCCACCGACCGCTTACCTTCGGCACTAACAATCACACCAAGATGAGACCAACAAATAGGTACTGAGTTGAGCTGGGTAGGTACACCATGGATCATCCCCGGCTATTACGTACATGGTCAATGGAAATAATCAGGGCCAGATCATTGACCTTGCCAGTGTTGGTATTCTTAATATACCTATTCAAGTGTTAGATTTGACTTCATCTCGACTTCACCGAGATACTTACCCTGTAGCGAGGATTGTCTGCGCTGGCTTGAACATTGCAATCAGTCTGGACACCAAACTCGATCAGAACACCTTTGATAATGACTGTGCGTCCAAGGCAGTTTGAATCGGGCCTAAAAGTCAGTGATGACTATGCTTGAGGCGAGTCACACCGCCAATAGGCTTGGATAGGACGCTTTCACTCACCTGTCTCATACTGAGGCATAGTAGATTATAACAACTGAGGAGACTATCGTGCAAGAAGTGTAGAGGAAACATGAGAGTTGGCTGTTCTAAGTTAGCTGCAAACTTTCTTAGGTAAAAGAGTACTCTCTAATACTAATATCTACGTTAATCTCGCTGACGTAGCTAGGTGATTTCAATGTTATCATCTGCGGAAATAGCGCCTCATGTACTTCAAGCGGTGCGAGAGACTAGGCCAAGTCATGGGTTTGCACAATAAGATACACGCTTCGCTATTGAACATCCCAATGAGACTCATAGTCCGCCTGGTCTTACCCTAGTTCATGCTAACAACGCGTAGAACCCGAGACTGCGTTGTTTTGAAGTTGGATTTTAATGCCGTCATTTGTTAATTGCCGTGTTCTTGAACATTATGCTCGATGCACTCTTTTGGAGACGTGGTTGAGAACAACAACAACACAGACAAGCTACTCTGTTAGGATCACCGCTTGTTCAAGGAGAATTGGCGTGGCTGATGGCATTTTTGAGGAGTCATGGAGATCAAGAATTGTTGGAAAACATGAATCAAACAATGTCCGGAAAATCGTACAGGCGTCACAGTTTTCGCTCTAGCGAAGGACAGTCGATACGAGCGTGGTAGGTTCGTATTGAGAAGTGAGCTCCTGAGGCCTACTGAGAAGCTTACTGAATCATTTCCCTCAAGTCCTTTCTATCCTGCAACTCTTCAAGCAGGCCTGTAAAGTCTGCTAGTCCCCGTTCACTCATCTTCCTAATGTAAGGAAGCTGTTGCCTCAGCCATCCACCCTCCTGACCAGCCTCTGGGATTGCCATGCCTCCTTCGCGAATAGTTACCATTGGCAAAAACGTAACCATGAGCAATCTTTGTGCCTCGGTAGCATAACTGGCCCCTTCGGCCCCGGTAGGACTGAGCGCCTTGTACCATGCATCTTCAATGTTGGCAGCAAGGGTATCAAAGTCCGACTTGGTACGGGAAGGAGACGTGCGGACGACTCCAATGATACGGTTTGAGTTGACGGTTCTTGGTTTGCCAGCCATGTAATACGTTCGATCGTTTATATCGTGCGCGACGAACTGGACATGGACGAAAAACGACGGCGTAGCAAATGCGGTACAGTGGAGGTCGGTGATGGAGCGAGCGACAGACTGACGCTCGTCATCGCTTAGAGGGTATGAATGATGGACTTCGTAGAAGGGCATTGTGGAAGGTCGAGAGAGCTTGGGGTGATTGGGGTGATCAAGTGAAAACAGAGACCTAGAGGGGCTGGATCGTACGGGCTGAAGGTTTTGGGTGTGGCCATGTGGATGTGTTGAGCATCATAAATGACCCCATTGCCTCGGTACCTGTTGAAAGGTATCCTTCGCCTTTGCCGTTGACATGGTGTTCAATAATCGACGTCAGAAGCATTGAGACGGAATATGCGGGGGCGGGGATGAAATCGACACTGGAGTCCTCCGAGTGGCTCGGCTCAGGGGAGGAGATCGTCCCCCGTGCCGGTCAGAATGCGGAGCCGCGAACTGCGGGGTCCCCGACTTCAAACTTGACGGCTGCTGTGTAAGCCAGGTTACGGAGCTGACCATGACTTGATTACTTGACTCAATCGTGTGCAGGATGGAATGCCTACTTACGGAACCATTACGTGAAGTGACCGAGGTTGTTCTTCACATACATCATGTAAGACGATCACAAAGACAAAGGCTTGGGTATAAATGTGGCTGCTCCTGCTGGCTTCAACAACGAGAATCACGCTGATCAGACAATTGAATCCTATCAAGAAGCAACTCTGTCTAAATCTGTTCTTTCGATCTTCTTCCTCTCTCATCTTACTACGTTTCCTGCTACTGTCGCATCATGCCTTCTTTGACTGTCAAGCTCGAGACACCTGTCACTGGCTCTTACGAGCAGCCCATCGGCCTGTAAGTTGGACTTGAGACATGGCCTCTCTATGAAGAGGGATCTGCATTTTCTGGAACTAGTGGCTAATCAAGATCAGTTTCATCAACGGAAAGTGGGTGGAGAGCGTCGACAAGAAGAAACTCGAAGTTGTGAACCCTTCCACTGAGGAAGTCATTACTTCGGTTTTCGAGGGCACCGAAAAGGACGTCGATCTTGCTGTTTCTGCAGCGCGGACTGCCTTTGAAACTTCTTGGAAACGCTCCACGCCTGAGGAGCGCGGCCGTCTGCTCTATAAGCTCGCAGATCTTGCTGAAGAGAACAAGGAGCTGCTGGCCGCTGTTGAGTCTCTAGATAACGGAAAATCTATCAACAATGCACGTGGAGACGTTGTTGCAGTTATTGGATGTCTCCGGTATTATGCTGGATGGGCCGATAAGATTGAGGGAAAGACGATTGACATTGCCCCCGACATGTTCCATTATACCAGATCTGAGCCGGTACGCCATCTCCCTTTACCAATTACTGGCGGAAGACTAACCCATGGTTAAATAGATCGGAGTTTGCGGTCAGATCATTCCCTGGAACTTTCCGCTCTTGATGTTCGCGTGGAAGATTGGGCCCGCTCTTGCTACTGGAAATACGGTAGTCATGAAAACGGCCGAACAGACCCCTCTATCTGGTCTGGTCTTCACTCAGTTCATCCAGCAAGCCGGGTTTCCTCCCGGTGTGTTCAACCTCGTGACCGGAACTGGCAAGGTGGCTGGCGCAGCCATCACTTCTCATATGGATGTGGACAAGGTCGCCTTTACTGGTTCGACAGTCGTTGGACGACAGATCATGAAGGCCGCAGCTGCGTCCAACCTCAAGAAGGTTACGCTCGAGCTCGGTGGAAAGTCTCCGAACATCGTTTTCAACGACGCCAACCTCGAGGAAGCCGTTGATTGGGTCAACTTTGGCATCTACTACAACCATGGCCAGATTTGCTGTGCAGGAAGTCGAGTCTTTGTTCAAGAGGGCATCTATGATAAATTCCTCGAAGCTTTCAAGAAGCGCGCTCAGCAGAACAAGGTTGGCGATCCCTTTCAGGAGGAAACGTTTCAGGGGCCACAAGTCAGCAAGCTGCAGTATGACCGCGTTATGAGCTACATTGACTCTGGCAAGTCTGATGGAGCTACTGTGGTCACTGGCGGTTGTCGTCACGGCGAGAAAGGCTACTTCATCCAACCTACCATCTTTTCAGATGTACGACCAGATATGAAGATCATGCAGGAGGAAATCTTTGGACCTGTCTGCTCCATCGCCAAGTTCAAGGATGAGGAAGAAGCTCTTCAGATGGCACACGACACCACCTATGGCCTGGCTGCTGCCGTCCACACACAGAGCTTGACGACTGCCCTCAAGGTTTCGAATGCCCTGCAGGCCGGTACCGTCTGGGTCAATTGCTATAATATGATTCATCATGCTCTACCATTCGGAGGATACAAAGAATCAGGCATTGGCCGGGAGCTTGGCGAGGCTGCTCTGGCCAACTATACCCAGAATAAGTCGGTGGCTATCCGTCTGGGCGAGTAGAATTTATGGCAGCCCTCAAGCTGGAAGATCTCCACTCTTTGTATTTGAAGGAGACGCTGGTGGTAGTAGATAGGTCAACGCAGATCAACCGAGAAAATTCTCCCGTGCAATGTTCAACGGGAACAGCTTTGAAACAAGTGAATACCTAAAGACTTGGACTCTGAGATTGCGGGATAAAATCCTAGCACCATCGGTGCTTACGACACTAAAATCACAAGTCATGTAGTTTTGAGTCTCGACTGATCAACCCTGAACCCTATGTATGGTTGACAACCATACAAGGGAATTAGCCCCTGATCCAAGCGTCCCATCAAGACATGACAGCATAGTGCAAGCTATGGAGAATCTCAAGTGGATCGATTTGGAAACATATAGCGACTAAATACATGCAGGCATGTAGCGTTGAAATACAATCTCTGAACTGCCTCACGAGGGTTAGTCACACCATCCGGATCCGTGACCCAGGCGCCCCCGTCAGGTGAATTTGGTCGCGGAAACAACAATACTTGATCCAAAATAGACTTGATCTCATAGTCCCGACCCATCTCCATTCGGCCAGAGCATATAGGGCTCAGCCCATTGGTCGACGTCAAAGGCCATGTTAAGAATGGCCTGCAGAGACGTCGAAGACATGTCGTCAATGCCAATGCCATTCTCTGCCAGCGATAGTGGCTCATTGGCCCCGCCCAGAGCACCTGTATAAGCTGTCAATGGCGCGTCAGCGGGGACAGCTTGAGCAATCTCAGCTCTCTCAGTCTGTCTTGTCAAGAGCTGTGCGCCCGAGTTCTGACGCATGACGGTGGCGACACGATCGACCTCGGCACGAAGCCGGCGCACAACATCAGCAGCCTTTGCTGCCACCGCAAAGCTGGCGCTGTAGAGATCCAAAACGTCCAAGGAGGTATCGATGCCCCTCCTGGCCTCTGCAGTTGACGCGGCCTGGGGGTAAGCCAGAACAAAGCCTACAAGCGTCATGGCGGCGTTCCACTGCCACTGGAATGCCTCATGCCAGCCATTCAAAATATCTGTCGAGGAAAGGACTTGATGCATAATTCTGGTGAGCGTTGACGCATGTAGTGCACACCTAACCGCCAACTGCTCCACGCCATTGGATGTCGACGCCGAACAAGCAAAGATGAATGGTCGACAGAGGTTGACGCAAAGGTTGTGGTACATGAGTTCCAACAAGAGGCGTTGCCGTTGGAGCCAGAGGGGCGCGAAGAGTTCCAGGTCGAGAGAACAAGAATCTGTTGAAAGGGCGCGTCCATTATTGAGTCGCGTGGTCTTGAGGGCGTCAGGAACGGATTGGGCCCAATTGTCAACCTCTCCAAGGCTTTCATGGAAAGCTTCCGCATGGGTTTCGAAAGCGTCTATGTTGCCCGAGGCAGAATTGCCTGTGAAGGCCCCTGATGCGTCGTCGAAGAGGGATGTGTAGACTGTTCTTGCAGCCAGGAACAACTCTGTTTGCAGACGATGAAAGCTCAGCCAACTAAGGTTGGAGCCGAGGGGACTGAATCTTGATCCTGTCTCCATAGCGGCGTCAAGGGAATGCTCTGGGAGCCGGGGCAGGAACCTAGTCTGGCCCAGGAGGAAGGGCCGGCCATATTTCATGCCAATCTTGCTATCCAAGACGTAGATAGCCCACCAGAGTCGCCTCCGCATCTCCCTCTCTTTTAACGGCAGACTGTCCGGCGGGTCTAAATGAAGGCCAAGCATGTATGCAGATCTGATGACCGCGCCGCAAGCACCATCGGACATGTTTTGAAAGTTTGCACAGCAGAGATACACGGAGCATAGTATCTGGCTCTGCAAGGTTGAAACCACAGGGCTCTCTAGCTCGTATGCCAGAAGCTTCTGACAGCGAAGATAGTATCGCCGGCCAACAACTGTGGCATCGCCCTCTTGCTTGGCAAAATTCCGCCGAGCGGCTGGTACTGCCGAGATGCCAAGCTGCATCGATATAGCAATCACTATATCAACGAGGGGGGAGGGTCTCCTGACGTTGCCCTCAGCTGTCCATGAGGATCTGTAGTGCTCCCGAAACTCGGCCTCGTCGATGATGGGAAAGACGGCCGCGTGATGGGACTGCCAGTATAGCTCAAGGAAGAATTCCTCCTGCATCAGAGACAGGTATTCCTCCCCTGGGCTTGAGGGGAAGCCAGCAGGGCCGACTTGGTCAGGCCGGTGACCATCATCCATGGGCGAGACCGCGTTCCTGGGTTCGTCCAACAGCGAGCTTGCTGATACGGAGCCCGGAAGTTTGTCCTGGCTGGCTGATTGAAGTCCAGGCGGTCCAAGCAGGTCTAGAACTTGAGTGATGAAATAAAAAAGAGACGACGGTCCATACCACGTCTTGCTCGTCGACTGCCCAGCACAGATGTGAACCCCTTTCTGCAGCCACGTCGGGCTCTCATAACCGTAACGAGCAAGACTCTGGGAAGGACGCAAGGGGGGCGGGCCAAGGTTTGCCTCTCGCGACGCAGAGACTACCACATCGGCATTGGTTTCGGTCTTTTGTTGCTGAAGCTCTGATTCGAGCTCGTGAATCTTTCGTCTCAAGCGTTCAATCTCCCGGTATGCCTGGGGCAGCGTGGTTGACTTGATGACGGCATTGCTGCATTGGCTGCCTCTGGCTTGACAAGGCGTACAAGGAATACGGTTGTCACACTTGATGCGTTGACGACGACAATAATCACAGGCTCTGACGACTTGTGCTCGTTTTCTGCGATCGTGGGGGGTTTGCAAGGCGGGCAACGCGTGAGTGGCCTGCGACTCACCCTCGGCGAACGTGTAATTGGACATTTGCGTGTGTGTGTGTGTGTGTGTGTGTGTGTGTTGGCGCTGAAAGCGACCTACAGTAAAAGCTAGTGCTGTACAAGGATTGAGTCGTAATGTGCACAGGGAGAGGCAGGATATGGAAGGGCGCAAAAGACAAGGCTGGCCCATGTGGATTGGTAATCTTACAGCCCCTGGAGTACTCCTGATTGGTGAAGGGTCCAGACTATTTATAGTTTTAAGGAGGAAAAGACTAACTATGGTACAATACCGGCGCCTGGGAAATGCAGTATTAACTACAGTACTAATCCAAGTCCAGAACTTGGCGTCCGACCACCCTCAAGGCTAGTAGTTAGCTGAGGCTACTTCCATGGCCCGATAACGAATGAAACCGCCAGTTCCGTCAACAATATCCCCGTTGAACCAGCCGCTCAAGGGAACTGGGCCTGGCAGCCCAGCCACAATACGAGCTTTCCAATCCGGTCCGGGTAGGCACGAAGCATGCTCTCATACAGCTGCTGTGCTGACTCGGACTCCTTGACAAGTCTGCTAAATGTTCTGATGTACTCCCTCGAAGCCCCGATGTTGAAGGCTCCATCAACGCCTCCGGGGCGGTGATGAGAACCAATGACGATGGAGGGGTTGTAGGATTCGAGTTTGTCCAGACACTCGATCCAGGCATCTCGATCCTTCTCTGAGGGAGACTCGGCCATCCACATGTGTACATCGTTGTAGACAATGTCGCCAGCGACCGTCAAGTTTAGCGAAGGAACGTAGAGAAATGTCGTTGCGTCCATGTCAGAATGACCAGCATTGACCGCCTCAAAAGTATGACCCTCGAGCGTGAATTTGTTATCCTTCAATGGCTTCGCCACAATCTCAAAAGACACTTCTTCAATCTGTCCTGGGAAGAGGTCGTGCCACAGGGCGCGGTATTCGGGCGTCAGCTAGGTAGACATGTGGTCGATGGAATCCTGAGTTGAAACGACCTTAACCCCCGGAAACCGCTTGATCAGGTAATGGAGATTGAACCAGTGGTCGCCATGGCCATGGGTGATGTAGATGGTTGACAATTTCTTGCCGTTTAGGGTCTCCTGGATCCAGTCGCCGAGGGAGACACCTTGCTCAGAAGTGAAGAGGGTGTCGACGAGGACGGCTTCGGACTTGCCCGAGATGAGGGTCACAACCGTTGGCTGCCATAAACCGACCGAACCATCCGGCAAGAATTTGTTGGAAGGAATTTCAGGGGCATTGTAAAGATCAGCCCTGAGAGAAGATGTGACGCTCATGACTGCGAAAGGGTGGAGAAACAAGACGTGCGAATGAATGAACAATTGTGTTCGCAGATGGTTTGAAGAGCAACCGGGGGGTTACTCACAAGTTAAATGCGTAAAACTGTTGTTTAGTACCCGCGAATCCTCTTCCAGGGACCGAACCCGAGAGCGTATCACAATTGGGATATTGGCAAGCCAAAGAAATTTTATTACAGTACTTGACGTGATGTTCAACGCCACCGGAAGACTCCGTGATCCACCCTGACTCGATTCGCCTTCCAGAATAGCATCCAGCCACAGCAGCCTCGTGGGTATTGACATGATATCGTGTGATTCAACATGATGACGATGGATAACATTGGGATTATAAAAGAGCTTCTTGATGTTGCATTGAGGCTCTGCGATTAAACCAGTCTTACCGCATTCGTTTCCATCTCAACGTCATCCATGTCTTCCAACGACTCTTTCGAGGGGTGGCTCGGCCTTGGTCCCGAGGCAGCTGCTGGCAACATGGTTTGGGGTACTTTTGAGCCCAAGAAGTGGGAGGAGGACGATGTGGACATCCAAGTTACGCATTGCGGCATCTGCGGATCTGATATTCACATGTTGAGCAATGGCTGGGACAACACGCCCTATCGTAAGTTTCCGTCTTGTTTGTGCCAAGTTTCATTCAGCTGATATCGGTTTCTAGCATGCTGCGTCGGCCACGAGATCGTTGGAAAGGCTGTCCGTGTCGGAAGCAACGTCAAGGACATCCGGGTCGGTGATCGCGTCGGCGTTGGCGCCTAGGCATACAGCTGCATGGAGTCTGACTGCCCTGAGTGCTCATCCGGCAGGCCCAACTACTGTGCTCGCAGCCTAGCTCTGACCTATGGCGGCGTATACCCTGACGGCAAGGGCAAGTCGTTTGGGGGCTATGCCGACTACAACCGGACGAACTCGAATTTTGTCATCAAGATCCCGGATGCTGTCACGTCAGAGGCAGCCGCGCCGATGCTGTGTGCGGGTGTGACAATGTTCGCGCCGCTAAAGAGGTACGGGTGTGGTCCTGGCAAAACCGTCGGTATCATTGGTGTTGGTGGACTAGGCCACTTCGGTATTCTCTTTGCGAAAGGCCTGGGTGCCGATAAAGTGGTTGGCATATCTCGGCGGTCAGACAAGCGCGAGGATGCTCTCAAGCTGGGAGCCGACCAGTACATTGCGACAAGCGAGGATGACGACTGGGCCAAGGCGAATGCTCGATCTCTCGATATCGTTATCTCCACCGTTTCCAGCGCCAAAATGCCACTGGCCGAGTACATGTCTCTGCTTAAGGTCGGCGGTATGTATGTGCAAGTGGGACTTCCGGATGGCGGTAATCTGCCTCCCATCAGCGCATGGATCTTGTTCAATGAGGTGGGCATTGCGGGTACTTTTGTCGGATCTCCGGATGAGATCAAAGAAATGTTTGCCGTTGCTGCAGAGAAGCAGATTAAGCCATGGATTGAGACGAGGTCGATGACGGAAGCCAACCAGGCGATTCTTGATTTCGAGCAGGGCAAGCCGAGGTATCGTTACGTTCTTGTCAACGAAAAGAATCTCTAGAAAGCGGAGTAAGGGATGTAAGATACACTCAACCAAGACTAATACAAAAGTTTGTGTTTTGATCTAGTTTTTCGTTTGTCGTTGTGCTAGTCTCACTTGGATAATGATGGTGATATTTCACTAGGATTAAAATTGATGGAAGTATGCGTAGAGAATAGCAAACCACAGATGAATAGTCAAGTTGGATGAATTGTTGTGACGAGATAGCCTCCCACCGCTTGGTCCCCCGGAATGGAGTATTGATTGACAAAGGACCGCATTGTTGGACTAGTGATAGCAAGAATCACACAGTAAGCACTTTCCAACCAAATTCATAACCATAGTTCAAGATAATATCCCAATTGACTGGCTTAGTGATACTGGCTTGTTGGTCCCTCACCCACGGAAGCTGGTCCTTGCAGACTACCTGTCTCGGCGGCTTGCACAAACACTCGCTTGAGCCTTTCCAAAACATCCTCCTTGTTCAAGGCAACTTGGTAGTGAATGACGAGCCGGCCGCTAAGAAGTTTCAGTCCTGCCTCCTGACCCAGCCTCACAAACTCTTTCCGAGAGCAGCTGATTGACTCCAGATCCAGCCAGCACATATTCGTCTGCACAGGATACGTAAGCCGGCCGCCAATGCTCGTCCAGAGAGCAGCAATGTCCTTGGCGACTTGGTGCGACTCGGTGAGCAGTCCGCCCTGACCATTGGGCCCCTGACCGAATGTCACATCCACTGCAATCCTAGCCGGGGCGGCAATCACGCCTGACTGCCGCAGTCCACCACCGATAGACTTGGGAACCCAACGAGCGTGCTTGATAGTATCGGCGCTACCCAGCAATATACTGCCGATGGGAGCACCAAGCCCTTTGGAGAAACATAGGCTGACGGTATCGAAGCATGCACAGAAATCGCCGAGACTCCCCGCCCCGAAGCGACAGCTTCCCAGAGTCGCGCTCCGTCACAGTGGATTTTGATACCACGTTCATGCGCAAACGTCGAGATCTTCTTGACCTCTTCCAAAGGCATGATCATCCCATCGAGAGTATTTTCGAGGCTAATGACCTTGGTCGGGCATGAGTGAACATCGTCGTCGAGAACCGCGTGTCTCTTTATGTCATCGAGAGTCAGGTGAATCCCGTTCTGGGGCACAATGGGCGATGTCATGGCGCCGGTCAGGGAAGAGACACTGTTTACTCGAACTCGGTGATTGATTAGCTTATTTGGGCTCGGCCACTGAGGTCGGGCTGTGATATCTCACCCTCCCGCTTCATACTTGACGATATGAGAGCGGTGATCACACAAGACTCCAAACGGCGGCTGCGAGAGCAATGATCTAAGGCCCAGCTGGTTTCCCATTGTCCCTGAGATTACCAACAAGCCGGCTTCTTTGCCAGCTAATGCTGCAACATGGGCCTCCAGGTCTGCGGTTGTGGGGTCTTCCATGAAGACGTCATCAAGTAGCGAACACCCTCAAACTGCTTCGAGCATTTCCGGTGTTGGCCTTGTCATGGTGTCGCCTCAAGATCTGTCAGCCCAGTGAACCTTATCTTAGGTCGGAGGGCACCTACTTCTCAGGTCGAGTCCAGCATCTCCCCTGCTGCCCACCCAGCTCGACGCCGGGGCTTCCTTGGATCGTAGCGGCAAGCCGTCCATGGTTCTGAGCTTTTCTCAGGTTAAACAGTCCAAGTTCGCGGCGCTGAAGCGGTGGAGCCGCCGCCTTGATATGTTGCTTGCCCCCGGAGTTCTCCGAGAACCACCATGGAGATGTCTGAGTAGGGACCGCAGGGGACGAGACAGCGACAGACAAGGGTGGACGGACAAATTATCTAATCGATAAGAAGCTCTTTTGGTGGTATTTATAATGGATCCCGATTTCTGTTCCGTGTGGGTGGTCAGAATACCAACCGGTCGACTTCCGATGCCTACGCAATTTTGGCCGACCGTGCAAGGTTTCCCCATTCAGCATCCTCGAGGTGCTCAGAGGACGAAGGAATAGAGGAATAAAATCCTTTTTCAAGCCATCTAGAGGTCAATAGCTTCTCCTCGTACATAGGTGACCGGCCCCTTGAAAAGTGTGACTTCAAAACGAGCGTTCTTGGCCGATACTCAGTAACTGGTTATAGATTACCGACGGTATCTTTGCAGCATTGGGACTTAATAATACCGTGTATTAATACATCATTGCTAGAAAGAGAAACTCAGTTAACTAACAATTCCTCCGAAGGGACAAAAGAATTTAGGTATTTGGTGCAGGCTGGCGGAAAGGTCATGTTTCATGTGGTTTTTTCATGTTAGCGGACTGGCTGTTTAGATGCTGATGTCTCTTAATTCGCAGCACAACAGTGATTTTCAAGGCGATAAATGAATTGAGCCCTTTGTTCTTTCTAGCAGTTCTCTCCTTCTCCTGCAAACGTTCAAGGTACTTGTAAAGGTATTACAAGGTCAGAAAGAGACAGATTCCCTCTGTCATCATCCCCAAGGCCTCCAAAGGACTACCCACCTAGCCAGACATTCGTTACAAAACGTATCGAAAATCCTTGTTTTCGTTGTCCGTCTTGCCATGCATACCCATACGTATAGCGTCCAACCTATCCTCCAGACCTTCGATCCTGCCAAACTTCCGATCCCGTCGCTTGTTCTCCCAAATCATGTAGAGTCTCAGAATCATGGCACAAGCAAGGCATAGGCCGAAGCAGACAAGTATGGTCGCAATAGCCAGCACGTATTCTGGAGCATCCTGATCGCGGAAGAAGAAAGGACCTGCGATGTTTCCCGCAGCGTACATGATGAACAGCAACGTGTTGGTGAAAGCGCGTTTGGTATGGCCTGCAATGTTTTGTCCCACTATGGTAAGAACGAAAGGGTTCTAACAAAAACTGGACTAGTATAAACGATTCGGATATAGTGGGAAGGATTAGACTTACACACACGGCGTAAGAATTGATGAGCCAAAAGGCCACAGCTCTCCCGTACACGTTTGCATCGGTATTCTGCGTAGCATACACACCGGAAATGCCCGCAATAGCAATGATCATGGGCAAAATCATGCCCCATGTTCGAAGGTTGCCGTACTTGATGGACAAAAATCCCCATGCGACCATGCTGCCCGCACTCACAAGCGAGGAGGGCAGGCTGATCAAAAGGGTCTTGAACCTATCGAAACCAAAACCCGCAATGACCAGGCTGCCAAAGTTCGTGAGGCCGCCGTTGGGGATGTTGAGGAAGAACTCAAAGCCCAGCAACAGCCAGACCTTGGGGTCCGACAAGGCGTGTATGAACTGGTAGGGCTTCCAGCCATAACCCTTGATGCCAGTCATGTTCTCGGCGACACGCTGGACGGCGATCCGTTTCTCGTCGTCGGTGAGAAACTTGGCCTTGTTGGGTGTTTCGGGCATCAAAAGAAGCCACATGACCCCCGTGATGAATGACAAGACACCGAGAATGAGAAAGATCCACATCCAAGGTCGCAGCGTGGTGTTTTCAATGTGACCGAGGCCGTAAGAAGCCAAGGCCCCAACGATGGTGAATAAGCCCTGCATGGCTGACCAGATAAGGGTGCGCCAGACCTGCTCCTTTCGAGTATAGAAGCTCGATGTGTAGAGGACGAAGCCAGGCATTACGACCG